>PNEQ01119462.1:0-30731 GCA_003012365.1 Medauroidea extradentata
TATAACGCTATCGGTTGATTTTGTTTCAGTATTGTTGTATTTAAATACGAATAAACATGGAACTATGTTGTGTCGTTTCGTTGCCAACCATACAAGCAGTAAAGTGACTATCGGTAATGTTGAATTGTATTTAGGAACAGCTAGTGATATTTTTCAAAGGTTAAATATTTAGTGTTCACTTTATTCCGAACGGCCTATAGTAGGGCAGCAAGATATGTTACTATAAGAATTGCTAAGTTACACGTTATTCTACGTACATTCTCGTCTCCAATTTAACCCAGAATTCGCGTGGTGGGCTTATTAAGGCTTCTGCCTACCTCAGAGCTCCGGCGGCAGCAAGGATAGGGCGTTACAGGTTAAATTATATTCCTAAATATCTCAGTCACTTTCAAACCTACATATCTGCCACCACTGACTTTTTTGTTCAGTATGATACGGCCCACACTGTTACGGAATCTTTTAGCAAGTTATATCAGTACCCTGAAAACTATGAGCAAATAAGTGTTTTTATGCCGATTAAACACTCGAAACCCCGCACTCTTAAAATTCTTTTCACATTTTCGTTTACGTAGCGGTATTCTCCTCTTCTCAATGAAGAAAATGGCTTCTATCAGAAAGCGATATCTCAAAGGGTGACTGAGCTACACGGAATTTAGCTTAACATGTAAAACCCTATCCTTGCTCCCGCCGCGCTCAGGGGTAGGCAGAAGCCTTAAGGCCATGATCTTTAATTTATTTCAAACAATTTGCAAATAACTCCAATGTTTTTTTAACTAAATGCTTTGGAAAATTTTGACACTGTGTACACTCACACAATACACAATTTGGTCAGAGCGGTTTTTAAAAATTATGTACCGCTTGCTAGGAAAAAAATTATTTTGCTTAAGTTTGGCTTATTTTGACATCAAAATATGTGTTATTTCAGGGGCTAAAATCTAAGAATCCGTTTGGTGTATTGCAACAGAAAAATTCAGATATAAACGATGATATATAGGCTAAGTGTTAAAACTACCAGAATGAATTTTTGATGTATGTATTCATTTGCGTTAAAAAAATATATTTTCGAAACCACTGCAAAACCAAAGAGAGATGCCTTAATCGACAGAGTCTAGACATCCTGTATATTATAGTGCAACTAGTAAACAGTAAACGTATGTCGCGATTAATCGGGGTTTCTATAACATTTTGCTTTCTGAGACAGTCATTTTAAAATAGTTTATAGCAATAGTAATAAAATTCTTGTGTTGAAGGTAGGTATCGTCCACTCGAAACATGCTTACAAGGTTGTAGTTCATATTTTGTTCGTAAACGTGCTTTACACTAGCTAATCGCACAGCTACGGCTGATTTTGTTGCATTAATATATTCAAATCCATTTTACGGCCATTTTATTGCAACAGCTAGTTGTACGGTTTTTAGAATTATTTAGCCGTAAATCACGTTTCGGAGATCTCTCGCGCTAATTTATGTCCGTCCCGCGTGGCGGTCGGTAATGCGGATAAAATACATTTAATTCTCGACTGGCTGTGGCGTTTCCGAGAGTGTTTTGTGTTTCTGTAATTCGAATATCATCGTCCTTACCTGCTGGAGTGTGAACGTTACAACTGTGCCGTGCCCGCTAATGTTGTGAAACATTTTAAATGTATATTTACACGTATGTATTTAAATCTAGGTCCCAAAAGATACTTTGCAGTACAAATAATAATATTCATTTACAAGAAATCTCGGACAAATACAAATATGACAACAGTTCTGCTTCAATTTCCCGAATACGATTCAGCTAATTTCTTGTATATTTCACAACGTTTAGTTGTTTATAGTGCTTCTGAAAACCCTGTTAGCAACCAAGGTTAAAGGGCGTCACACCGTAAAAACGGTTTCTTTGCCACAACAAAAAATTGTTTAATGTGTTAATTAAATGCTGTATTTTATTTTATATGAGTAAACTAATTTTCAACATATAAAGTTATGGTCTTATAGAAGCTACACATAACACTGTCAAAAAAATACGCAGAACTATGTTTATAGTAACACAGTTTTTTTACATTACTTTACAGTCTAAACAAAAATTTTCTTTGCAGTAAAGAACATTTTTCCGAGTGCAACGTTGAATTTTTTCTGCAGAGAACTCTTTACGTTATAAATAGAGATCTGAAAAGTTCGCGTGTTCACCGACCTGACGGCTGGATTCCACAGTCCTGTCTTCAGTTACGTGTTCAATAGGGTGTACAGTTAGTAACGCTTAGCCTATGTGCATAAGGTTGCTTCAAACGTCACCGCCAAGCCTAGCCGTGATCAAGACCTAGTCCTGGGGGTTTCAACCCCACCCCCTCCCTAAGAAAAGTATAAAAATTACGTTTTGTTTACATTGCTTAAGAGTGCGTGGTAGATAAGTAAATGCTGAAAACATCAATTGATTCCTACGCTTTTTTCGAAGTCAATATGTATAAAATACTTAATGACAATCCTAGGTAATGGTATTTGCCAACTTTATGAGTAAATATTTATCCATAATTACTAATTCGTTACGCGTGATCCCTTGCGCCGCAGTAATATGCACGAGGTTCCGGCGTCAGAGATTGTGCCACAGTAGTTCGTAACACTAGAAACAATTTTGTTTAAAACGTTGGCTACAACTATTGTCTAGGATTTCTATTGATTAATTTCCGCAAATTGGCTTCAAGAAACTTACAGTAATAGATTAATGCTTTTAGCGTTGAATTATGTACCAGGCCCTCTTAATCAGTTTGAGTTTGTAGTACTGTAGCCTAACAGTTTTAAAATGCATTGTATGTAGTAAGAAGACATATAAATAATTCAATTTGCAATTCGTAACAACAATGTGGAATATGTTCAAATAAAGAATTCTAACTGAGAAAATAAATTCATTCATACAATTTAATTGTCTGTTGCCGTTTCTAATTCGGTCGCAGCACGTAGTTCTGACACTTTGGACAAGTCAGTTTGTGAATTGTTGTATGTCGGAAAGCTAACGTCTAGGAACTTGAAAAATTCGCTTTTTTTATTTTGGGAACTAGCTATAGTTCAAACAACTGTAATTTATTGCCACTTTCCGATTGGACCTTGAACTATTTGACTCGTCGTGGCAGTCGCTGCGCCAATATTTATGTGGTATCACTGTGTCAGCGCATGGCATCTAATGTCTGCTTGAGTACATGTATATTATTCGAGGCTAGCACAGCGAACCCGCACATTTTTCCTGTCTCTGCTGACGTCTCATTCCACCCCCTCCCCTTCCCTGTAATGTTCTGGGTACGACCATTGATAGCAGGGCCAGGATTTTGTCGCGAAAATATATTTGCCCCACTTTGTTTCAGTGACTCACGTGCACATCGGCAGTTCTGTTTCAAGGTTATTGGCAGCGTGTCTTTGTTCAGACACGTTTCTCATTTGACTGCACCAATCAGAATAAGATTATTGTGAGTCTGTACGTCTATAATTTGCCAAGACAAGTGAGAGTAAAATCATCCAACCACAGACGATGTAGCAGAGCTGCAGGTGTGCACGTGACGCGTCGAAACCAAATGTTGCAAAAATATTTTCGCCATAAAATCGCGGCTCTAACCATTGAGTAAGGACGACCATGGTGCTAATGTATAGAGACAGGAAAAGTTCGTGCGTTCAGTGATTCGTAGGCTAGCCTTCAATGATACCTGTACACTGCGGTAGGCAGCAGTTGCTTATTGGCGGCTCTATGATGCAGTAATACCACGTGAGTGGGCCTGACGGCTGCTTCAGCGCCCTCCAGGAAGTGTTGAATGGGGCAAGGGCCAGTTACTAAAGTTACATGAAACGTAAGAATAGGTCATTCGGGATAAAGTGAGCACTAAAAATTTAACCTTGGAAAAATATCACTAGCCGTTATTGCATGTAATTCAACATTACGTATAGTCCCCATACTGTGTGTATGGTTGGCAGCGAAATTACGCAGTACAGTTCCGTGTGTTTTCGTATTTAAATACAACACTACAGAAAAAAATCAACGAAAATCTACGTGATTGTATATGTATAATTAATAAACAGTTTTATTTATTAAACTGTATCAATTCATACTGACTGCACAATTTATCTTACACGCGCAAACACAAAGTGACGTGTCAAGAGAGGTTGAATATGTCCCACCGCCTGAACCACCTATAGTCTGAATTTATAGCCTGTATCCAAACGAAATTGTGAATTTTGCGGGTCCGTACTAATATACGGTCTTCATTTTCGAATGTGCCAGGTTCCATACTGACTACTAATTTTTTTTTTTTTTTTTTTTTTGCTAACGTACTGAAACGATGTCAACCTAAACTACTATTTTACATTGGAAACCAAATAATAAGGAAATTATAAAATATATGCACGAGAGAGATTGGCACAGTCAAATGTTGGATGTCTCAGAACGCCAGTAACCACGAATCAGAGGTACAGATGTGCACGAAAGACGTTGAAACAAGCTGGTGTAAAACTGTTTTGGCGCAGATCAGGTGGCCCTACTCGTAAATAAATATTTTTAACAGGTGAAACTTTTTCCCGGTTTCCGCAACACGGCTGACTAAACCTGCAAGTCTATTGTCGTCCTCGCGGTTCTGTCTCGTGACACGTATCCGCATACTCGGATATTCCCAGCTAATTCAAAACACTTGTTTTATATTTCCCTCGCGCTGCCCACATCTTTTTTTTTTTTTCGCCAGTAACCGGTTCCTGGTTTATTCCCGACCCGAAAACCGCGACACGGGCCTGTCCTGCAGTCTCTTTTGGGAAACACACCCCCGCGTGAGCCCTTTTTTTTTGTTTTACCCATCTCTCGACCCCCAACCCCTTCTCCAGCCGACCAACCTGGTTGTATTTTTAGTCATTTCTCTGTCCCTCCGCCCCTCTTGCGACTTGGCCCCGGGGCACCGGGTTGCAAGTTTTTGAATAATTTTCGTCGGAGAGTCGTGTGTGCGGTTTTTTCGTCCTCATGTCGGCGATGTAGGTGGCCAGGGGTGTGGAGGAGGCTCCCATTACACTGTTAAAAATACCTGCTTGTTACAGAGAAGCTCTCGCTGGATAACACACGGACATTGCTTTCACCTGCGTGTCGGACATGCCCCCTTGAATTGTTTGTACTGGGTCATAGAGCTTTGTGTCTGGCGCGGTCGGTTCAATGATTACTACTTCCGGATGTAGTATGTAAGTAGAGGTGATGGTTTATCGCGGGAAAACTTACTTTACTGGGTTTCAATGTACGTCCAGTTTCCAATATATTACTGGCTTTCGCTTGTACGTGGAGGTGTTGTCCTATTTGACTAAGCCAATAAGAATCTCGCTATTGTAATATTTAATGCCTGTTATTGGTTTTCACACAGCTACGTTGTGTCGTACGTACATAGTCCAATCATACAGGCTGCAAGAAACTACAGTTTTTTGAAGGGCATTTTGGCACAAATCATTTTAGCGATATACCGTCATTAGAGGTACGTCAATTTCGCAAATACATTTCAGGTCAGGTTGAACGCCAAAAATATATACTTCATAACCACGTGTGTGATTAGCTGGCGGCTGTCACGAAACGCATTTGACTACTGCAAGCCAGTAGTAAATAAGGAAATGATTCATAGAGCTATCGCTTGTAATGTTGTAAGCCAATGAATAATCGACTGTATCCAGAGCTTGTACAGGACTGAGCAATCTAGGCTACTGCCAGATGAATCCACGAAGTTGACGTACCTCGAACCATCATCTCCAAATATAAAATTTTATTTTTGTACGTTGCTTTAGTTTGCGGGTTTTTCTGAGCGAATCTGGTGCCTCATTCGTAGTTCACTACAACGCCTCAATATTTGCGGTGCTTGGGAATATTTTCCAACGTAGCATGAACCGAGCGAGGTGGCGATGCGGTCACGTATTGGACTCGTGTTTGGGACGATCCGGGTTCGATCCGCGGCTCCGGTCAGCCTTGCCATGATTTTCGAAATCGCCCCATAAGAATGCCGGGATGGTTCCTTAACATTTTCCATGTTCTATTCCTATTACAGTTCCTGTCCTTGTGTTAAGTTTTAGCTGTTTCCAATGATCTTGCTGCCGACGAGACATAAAGCCCAAATTACAAAAAAATAGAAAAAGGTAGCACTAAACAAAAATGCTGACCTCGTTTTAATGTTTCGCGCAGTACAGTTATTTGGGTCTTATATTAACAAACTTACGAATTTAGCACCGCTTTATGTCTTATTATGTAGAGGTACACACAAAAAATGTAGTGCATCACCTCAGTGGAATGACTGGAACTGATCGGCTGTCGTACGCCCTACGTCTAATGGGCCTTGCTTGTGTATGGTTGTTTGCATCTTTGGGCAGGTTTACTGACATCTAGGAACAGTCAACGGAACAATTCCGTGTCAGTGTTCAACCGATCTTGGAACAGAGGTGATGCGATACTTTTTTTATGTATTTAAATATTGCCATATGGTACCTACGTGTGTTTATATATATATATATATATATATATATATATATATATATATATATATATATATATATATATATATATATCTGTATGTGTATGAGTTACACTAAAATTTAAGTACAAAACTAGTGCAATTAGTCACTTAAGGCCTTGTTACGGAGTTTTGCAGTGATTTCGAAAATATTTGTTTATTGCTACGTAATACTCATATCAAAATTTCGCTGCACAGTTTTGACACTTATATGTTATAATTTGTAGCTGAATTTTTTTGTAGAATTATACTGAACGGTTTTTTAGATTTCATTACCCAAAGTACCACGTTTTTCGTCGTGAAAATAAGCAAAAATGAAGGAAATTATTTTTTTGCTGGCGAATAGTACGTTATTTTTTAAAAACGCGCCCACAGTATTGTGCATCGTGTGATTGCACATTTACTCAAATTTTTTTCAAAACTTTTGTTAAAAAATATTTGAGTTATTGGCACCAGTCTGAAAAAAACTCGGGAACAAGCTCTTAAATAGGAGAAAGAAATACATGGCTTATACAGTAGAATTTAATCCGCAACACCAAGTATCTAAGGAAACTATATTTTTGATGTTGGTAACAGGGGTCGCTAATGCAGTACGTTTTAAACAACTAGCGATGCAGTAATTTCTCTTGTGTTCGTATAAATTGCTTTTTCAACTACAGAGTGTTGTACTAATGACTAGTACAACGGCGTTTCGTGCAGAGGAGACCCGTCATGTCGTAAATTTCACTACAACTTAAGGGCGTTCAAGTGTGGAAAAATCATAATTTTATATTTGTTTCAAATAGGGTTAGATTCGTAGACACTATTTGAGAGTACATTTTCCTCCTAGCGAAAAAAATTTTTGTTCAGTCAGTTTTTCCATGTCAGTTCAAAGTCAAATTTGCATATTTTTACTTCATGCAAAACTTGAAAACCAATAAACATAATGAAATTGAAAAAAATCACATCAAAACTACATGCCACATGTACAGCTGGAAATATATATAAACCCTTTACATAAAAATTTGGTATTTTTAAAAAAAGTTTAAAAAGTAATAAAAATTTAGCAAATTTTAGAAAAAATTTTTAAGTACAAAATTTTTTAGTAAAGGGTTTCTATATGCTTCAAGCCGTAGACCGTGGCATGTAGTTTTTATGTGATTTTTTCCATTTCATTATGTTTTCTGGTTTTCAAGTTTTGCATGAAGTAAAAATGTGCAAATTTTGACTTTGAACTGACATGGAAAAACTGGCTGAGCTAAATTTTTTTCGTAAGAGGAAAATGTACTCTCAAAAAGTGTCTACGAATCGAACCCTATTTGATACAAATATAAAATTACTATTTTTCCACACTGGAACACCCTTAAATGAACACGGCGTAATTGTCTATTGGGGAGTGAAGGAGACTTGTAATATAGCAGCCCCGTTGGTTTCCGCCGTTTTCTGAAGGATGACACGAAGGAAAGCACTACATGGGTCAGCGACGGAGGAAATGATCCCACACAAATTAAGGATGTCCTAAAATGAGGCAAGCGGGAGAATGCAGCAAGAGTTGCCAAAATGTGGGAATGTCCGTTGTAAAGCTATACCAGGATTAAACTATGTAAGATACTTTGTGAATGATACCTACTGCTGGAGTGCCTGAGGTAAAAATATAGCCTACCACTTCACATTGACGTTTGTACATAATGAAGTTTATTAGTAGTTTGCGAACATGAACATTTTTTTTTTGCGTATACATATGTAGAGGAACGATTTTGTCGCGGAAAGAATTTTGAATCACTTATGCCTCACGTGCATGTCGGCAGTTCTGCTTCACGGTTATTGGCAGCGTGTCATTGTTCAGAAACGTCTCCCATTTGACTGCACCGAAAAAAATTAAGGAAATTGGGACATAATACGTCTGTGATTTGCCAGTAGAACGCCAAGACAAGTGAGGGATAAAACATCCAATCACAGACAATGAAGCAGAGCTGCAGATGTGCGCGTAAGGCACTGAAACAAGTTTGTGCAAATATATTTTAGCCATAAAGACCATGTTAAAAAGTCAAGACCCGAAAATTTATTACGGCCCGGTATCTATAATTGACTACAGAGCACACTCTTTGTGTTAAAAAAATTACTTGATGAGTATAAGAAAACAGGGGGAATAATTACGTGTCGTTATCCATGTTTGTACTATTAAAGTTTTTCGCAGATCTTCGCGAGGTGTTTACTTATATACCCTTAGTGTCGTTCCGTTACACTGTTTTTTTATTTTTTATTTTACATTAAGGGAGCCGCGAACGTACGAGGAATGTGAGTCAGGGGCGTCATTTAAGGGGTGGGCAGGGGGGGGGGCAAATGCGCCCCGGGATTTAGAATTTTAAGTGTAAAAAATATATTATTTTTATTTTTTTATTTAAGTAATGTTAACTTAAACACATGAAACCTAAGTTTTATTATTAAAGTTTCTAATTTATACATGCGGAATTAATGAAAAATAATGTATCAAGGTCACTATTGCCGGAAAAAATATCTTCCCCCCCCCCCACCTCGCAAGAAAATCTGAAATGACGCCCTTGCTGTAAGTGCGGAAGTGGTAAGGGCGACATAGCAAGGGCATAGCGCCTCACCCTAGCCTCTAGGCGCAAGTCACTGAACTGGCGTGCTGTCTTCTTGCCTCTATGAGACACGTTGAGTGATGACCTTGTCGCGTTGCAGTGTGTTCGTAAACATACGTTTTTTTACGAAACTATTCCATATGTGCCCATTGTACAAAAAGAAAACACACTATTGACACGGTCGGAATGTCGTTGTTAAAACACAATTCTCATTGCAAACTCGGCTTCTAAGCCCCCAG
The DNA here is from genome assembly GCA_003012365.1 of Medauroidea extradentata. Taxonomy (NCBI): domain Eukaryota; kingdom Metazoa; phylum Arthropoda; class Insecta; order Phasmatodea; family Phasmatidae; genus Medauroidea; species Medauroidea extradentata. The sequence continues at coordinate 9,306 of PNEQ01119462.1, forward strand.
GCCTACAAACATAACCAAAAACGGATTTTTCAGACTGCCGCACTTCAAAATGTACTAACCGGATGTATGTGAAACTCAGATGTCGATGTGCGCTGAACTTGGCTACATACTCTCCACCAATAAAATTATGTGGTCACCACTTAATGTCCTATAGGCTAGTATAAACGGTTCGGCGGGAAGCTTGCACGCTTGTTCAGCGCTTGGATAGTTGAGGCGACGCGGCATTTCATGCGCCCTTCAAGGTCGACCTTGCTGCTCCGTTGCTTTTGAGCCTCCATCACGCAGGTAGGCGGAGCCATTAAATATTGATTGCAACTCTTATATGCGTAAACATGTAATGTTCGCAATACTTAGGGGGGAAAAAGATAGAGAAGATAGTATGGATGAAAAAGTTTACTGTTTGGTGAGTGAAGAGATTTTGGTCAACGCTTAACTTCGAGATCTTTAGCGCTGGTGAAGGGTGATGTGAATGGGCGGGAAGATCCCCGAGAAAACCCGCCGACCAGCGGCATCATCCGGCACGATTCCCACATGCGAAAATCCGGGGACCGACCCCACCGAGAATCTAACCCGGATCGCCTTGGTGAGTGGCGAGAGGTCTGACCCCTCGACCATCGCGTCCCCTTGGCTGTTTGGTAAGTTTTAAGTATTTACCTACCTTAGGGCTAAGTTAGTTTTCGTTGTACATTTGATCCCATTTAACTGGGCCCACGAGAATCCTTGTGCGTCTATATTGATTGTTAGGTGTTCGTCTGTAACAGTTTAACCGTGCGAAACATCGTGCAATGGTATGCTACAGTGTTTTTTCGTAACTATTTTGGCTTCGAACATTTTAGCAAGTTTTTGCTGTGTCTAGTAATACATAATCTGAAGCTTCTTTTTTTTTTTTTGGGGGGGGGGTTCTTAACCTTGTAACATGTGTGAATGATTCGGGGGGAAAAATCCGGCCAAAGGTCGTTTATGTTTCGATTACACGTCGACAGCGTTTGATCAAATGGTGAAGGAGGGAGGGGGGTGTCGTCCGACGTCGGCGTGTCCATTCACGTGGCCTGTACTGGTGTCGTGTAACCCGAGCACGTAGTGTGACGTGGACGGCGGTCCATTCACTGCAACGCGACACTGCTCACCTCCTCACCCCTCCCTCTCTCTCACTAGCTTCTCCTCAGCAGTGTCTGACGCCGCAAGGTCGCCGTGTGCTGCCCTCTCCGCCGAGGTCGCCAGCCTCCGCACTCATCTGCTCTGTACGGACATTTACCCTATTATAATGTGTAGAAATGAAGGCTTATCGCGGCAAACTTGACTGCTTGCTGGATTTCAATACGCGTTCAGCTTATGGAAATATTACTAGCTTTAGCTTGTACGTATAGCTGTTGCCCTATTTGACTAAGCCAATAAGAATCTCGTTGTTGTAATATTTGGTGCCTGTTGTTGGTCTACAGACAACCACCGATCGTTAGGGCCACGATTTTCTCGCGAAAAGATTTTTGCCCCACTTTGTTTCAGTGACTCACGTGCACATCGGCAGTTCTGTTTCAAGGTTATTGGCAGCGTGTCTTTGTTCAGACACGTTTCTCATTTGACTGCACCAATCAGAATAAGGCTATTGTGAGTCTGTACGTCCATAATTTGACAAAGCCAATGAGAGTAAAATAATCCAAACAAAGACGATATAGCAGAGCTGCAGGTGTGCACACGACGCATCGAAACCAAATGTTGCAAAAATCTTTTCGCCATAAAATCGTGGCTCTACAAATCAGACATTTCAACATGACTGTTGTGCCCCACATTAAGGGTGTTCAAGTGCGATGAAGTCATAATTTTATATTTACATGAAATTATGTTAGTTTTGTAGACAATATTTGTGATTGCAGAGTCCTCTTACGAAACTAAGCTCTCATAGTTTTCTCATCACGGTGTGTCAGTGTCAAAATTTGCATGCTCTGCTGCCATACAAATAGTGAAAAGAAATTGACTTACGTTGGTGAAATAATTCACAGTGAAATAAAACATCGTGAGCTACGTAATAACCAATTTGGAATAATCCCGTGAACTGTTTTTGTATTTTAAAAAAATAGCTGAATTAGCTATTTTTCTGTCCTTTTGGGATTTTTTAAAATTCAAAATATTGCGTTGTGGGGTTCTTAAATGTTTTATTGAATAGCTCATAGGTAGAGCCCGGTAATTTTCGCGAAAAGAATTTTGCAGCACTTTGTTTCAGTGCCTTACGTGCGCACCTGCATCTCTGCTATGTGGTCAGTGATTGGATGCCGTAACACCCAGCGTGTGGAGGTTAAACCCGCAAATCACAGACCTGATGTGTGACAGTTATCCGTGTACTGATTGGCACAGTCAAATGAATAACGACTCTGCACAAAAACACTCTGTCAATAGCCATGAAGTTGAACTGCAGGTGTGCACGTAAGACGCTGAAACTAAGTGGGGCAAAAATCTTTTCGCGAAAACTACCGGGCCCTACTCATAGGATGTAAGTTCACAGTGAATTGTTTTGTTTAAGTAGGTCAGTTAGTTTTTCTATTTGCATGGCAGCGTAATAAGCAGATTTTTACTTTGGCACCCCGTTATGATAAAACTATGAGAGCTTGAAATTGTTATGTAGGAATAAAATGTACTCACAAGTATCGTCTACAAAACTAACAATATTTCATAAAAATACGAAATTATGTTTTTATCGCGCTTGAACACCTTTAATAAGTGTGCCTTAGTTTTTCTTTCGGATCTAGAGATTATTTATTACTAGAGACCTGAAAAATTCGCGCTTTCATTTAAGCCCAAGTTAGAATTCCAACAACGGTATGTTTGTGTCACTTTCGCAATTGGCCTTTGACTTATTTGACACCTCCAGGAAGTCTCTGAGCCAATAATAATGTAACTAATACAGACCTATATCATTTTAACAGCAAGCAGCTAATGAGCATCTGCTATCTACTTAAGTTCACAGATATTCTTGCAGGCTAGCCGACGCGAATTTTTGCTGTCTACTTATTAAAGTCCCAGACATGCTACAGATGTGTCTGCTCTTTTGACTATATTACTTAGTCCACTTGCAGGCATAACATAAATTTTCAAATAATTCTATGTGATGTCCAGATATTAAGGCCGTGTCCGAACTCGCCTGAAGTATGTACTTGTGTGTATCTACCCCCGGAAGTGACATCACAAGGGCTGTCCGAATTGGAAGTGAAGTACGTAAGTACGCAAGGGAACGAATGTGTGTACTTCTCGCGCCCCTCACGACCTTCATGCGTCGCCATCTTTAATTTGTGGAGTTTGTTGTTTAGTATTTGCAGGTTAATGTGATAAACAAAGCACAAACTTCTAGATGGATGCTTTGACTCTGTTTGTTTGTAAGTACATACAACTAATAAATTTACTAGAACTATTACAAATAAAAAATTCTTAGGTTTTAATTACATAAATTATATTAACGAATGTATATCATGCTCACTGCTAGGAACTAGGTTATGATTTCATATGCAGTCATATTTTGTCATGTCACATTGTTTTTTTTTTTTTTATATTTTACATTGCGCATGAATATTCCACGAAGAAATACGGATGTTACCTTTTACGCCGTCATTCATCACTGACGAAATCATAACATTTCATGAAAATTTTCAGGAATACTGCTGGCTAATTCATTTAAAATACGAAGCCAACAAATGGTCGTCCGAATTCGTCTAGTACAGATCGGGGCAAGTGAAGTACGCAGGGGTAGAAGTACAGAAGTACATACCTGCAAATTCGGACACGGCCTAAGGTAAGGTGATTCGTGCACTCCTGAAGATCGTCTTGTCTAGAGTAATAACTAATAAAATATTATTTATTATAAACTCAAGTGTTAACTTTTTAGTGCCGTACAATCTACATACTTTGATTGCTATATTCTGTTCACATCAAACTGAACGTTCTCCTCCACTTATAATATCCAAAAACTGTACTTTATTGGGGCCAAAGAGGTTAAGCATTAGTAGTGGTGAAATGTTCACGCTGGTTTTCAGTTTCGTATAAGTTTGCATGTTAAAAATATTAAAGATGATTGCAAAATGGCTGAAAGAAAAATGTAACGTGTGCTTATTTTATCGTGAACAGTCTATACTTAAGATTGTTTTGTTTGTGTTACATAAATCATCTGAAATGAAAAAAGTAACTAGGACTTGAAAAGTGCTCACTTTGTCCTGAGTGACCTATACATGTGTTATCCGCACTTCTCAAAGCCTGTGTTTTTACTTGGCCTTAACTTACTGTCAACAACGCTCAGCATTGCACCGTATTGTAACTAAAATATCAGCAGGGCGTTAAGAAAATTATATATCGTAGGTAGGGCCACTAACTTTTCGCGAATATAATTTTGTCCCAGTTTGGTTCAGTGGCTTACGTGCACATCTGCAGTTCTGCTTCGTAGTCAGTGATTGTATGTTTATACACTCCTGTGTCTTGAGGTTCTACCTGCAAATCACAGATGTGTAGTGTTCCAGTAACTTTGTTGTGGCCGGCCAATAACTATGAAGCATAGCTGCAGATGTGCACGTAATACGCTGAACCAAACTGGGGCTAAATAGAGAACAGTTCGTGGCCCTACTCATAGGTACAGATGATGTAAACAGTGAGAATCTTTTCTGCCAGCGTAGATATTTTCCAAATTTGTCTAGCTTCTTGCGTGATGGGACAACGGTTATGTATGTGTAAGTTTACAGAGAAATCACACACGTTCATTCCTAGCACACCAAAATTAGTATAGGCTCAGTCAAATTGGGACTCCAGTTACGAAAGCAATTAAAAAGAAATGAATACATGATTTTGAAACCTGGCGTATAGTCAACATTTCTCGCGATAAAATCACAATCTCTACTCGTAGAGTACCGCTACTATAGGCGGTGAACACTCAAAAAAGCCCTGCTAAAGTTCTATTTTCAGCCAATTCGTATCTATCCGCGCGTAAAGGCTAACGACGGGAAATATCTAACCTCTTTGGACACGTTACTTGATGTTTGCGCGCTTAAGATGACAAATTGTGACGTCAGTAGGAATCTATACAGTTTGATTTTAAATGTTTATTAATTATTTACAATACAATAATGTCGATTTCGGTTGCTTTCCTTCCGTATGGTTGTATTAAAATAGGGAAATACACGGAACTATATTGCGTAATTTCACTGCCAACCAAACAAACAGTAAGGAAACTAGAGTTAATGTTGGATTATATGCAGGAACGTCTAGTGATATTTTTCAAAGGTTACATTTTTAGTGCTCACTTTATCCCGAATGACTTACAGTATGTTTTCCTTTTTTGTTTACAAATAAGTGGCTTTGCACTGCCGCTATATCTGAGAAGTTTTCGTATGTGCGTCGACGGACATAATTATATTCTTTGTTATTCTTATTTATTTACTTTTTATTTCGTTGGTGGGAAAAGAAAAAAATTGGAGACAGAGGAAGGTTTTTTTTTCTCTGAAATAATGTATCGTGTTCCTCCACTTCTGTGCGTTCACGTTGCGGTAGATATGAGCGTAGCCTATGCGTGTGTCGGTATTTGTTACGCACAATATTAACACACGCTCAAAGAACCACGACAAGTGATTACAGACGAGTTCCAGGCTATAGGCTATCAGTTGCTTGACTTCTTCGCCAGCTGCCGTTGTACTCTGTTTGTTTAATGAGACGATACTGGATCATTTCTTGCCGATGAGTAAAAAAACCGCCATGCAGGCCTTACTGTGGGAATTGCTCTAGTAGACGTCTGATGCAGAACATCTGCGCAGAAGAAGAAGAAAGACATTCGACATTTAAATTACATTCACGCTGTGGAACATTACGCCGTACCTACGTTGTTACTGTGCATTTGTTTAAAAGTACCGTAAAATGAGGTGAGTAGGATCAAAATTTGAAACACGTTTCCCGCTTACAACATTTCTTTTTCAATGCTACGTTCCGATAAAACGAATTGGTAACTATTAGTTAGATTATCAAGGGCAAGGGGGGGGGGGGGAGTCTCTTAAAGCAGATTTTGCACTGGTAATTTTGTTCTAAATCTTTTAATCTGATTCACTCAAGTGATCCTATTCGCTCCATTTTACAGTATGTGTGTGTGTTTTTCTGTCTAGTGAACTATTGTGATGTTTTTATGCCAACATACATATAAAATTAATGTAAATCTCAAGTGTATAAAAAATCAAACCGTCTGAGTGTGTTTAATAAAATGCGTACAAATTCTCGTAGGCAATTTGTTCACCGTCCCTTCAGCAAAATGTAAAGACTTCTGTTTAGTTAAACAGATTAAACAGTCGGAAATCGACTGATGAATGTTAAAACACTGGAAAGTACAGTGAAACCCCGCGGTATCCGCAAACGTGTGTGCTTATCCGCCTTTTATAATTTTTAACGGCGTACGTTTGCCAGCAAGCAGGATATCGGACTTGTAAGTTATACATGGAAGGGTGACCTTTAATTTATAAATAACTTTTGCTTTTGACTTTTCGGATAGGTAGCAGGAAAAGGGTGGGGGTGGGGTAGGCGGCAGAATAGATGGGGGAGGGCGGAGTTATTACTATTTCAGAGCGGGATTGGAAGGATCGCCACCCCCTGCCCACCCCGCCACCAGCCTTCACTTCCTTGTTGTAGTAAATGTTTAAACTCGCTCAGGCCTGGCAAACTCCTCAACTCATGCAAGGTAACCCCTGTTCACCAATAATTCATAAGGCGTCTGCCAGGTATAAGATATTATAAAAGTAGTTCCACCTCCCCACCCCGGCACATGCTTGCAGCCTCTTACCTGCCTTGCCCATGTGTGTGTGTGTGTGTGTGTGCGCGCGCGCAAAGCCTTTCTATTTTGTATGATAATAGAATATCTAAGAGTGGGAGAGAGAGCGCCCTGCCGCGCTAGGCGGCCATGAATTAGCGATGTGCAGGAGCCGGATTCGGGGCGCCGTTTTCTGGCGGCAAGAAAACCCGTCGGCTGCATCGCGTTCCCGTAGCATTCGCCAATTATTAATAAAATATTTAGGCAAGTTGGGAGAAAAAAGGTTTGTGCTGCCGTAAAGCTAGAGCCCTCGGGCGGTGTGGAGACGCCGCGGGCCTTGTGTTCGCTGTGAGTTAGATCCCGTTGTAAACAAATATCTAACCCCCCCCCCTCCCCCGCCTAGACGTTAGGCCGTAGGCTCCGCCTTAGGAGAAGGGGAAAGGGTGGTTGCGACTGCAGACTGGACGGCAGTAGTCTTGTCCTCTTGCTGTGCTTTCTCGTAATTCATTTATACGTTGGCCAACCAAAATGCACATATGTTTGAGTCGGTTTAAGTCCGGGTCTTATGTGTACTGTCACCAGCACACCAGGAGGTATATTCTCTAACTCCACCTCTCGTGAAGACCGACACTTGTTACTGTCCTTCAAGAACGACAGCGATTAAGATAGCCACTCGTGACTGTCTTTATGTCATATTCTCATAACACCTCTATATCAGAATCTCAATATACTTGGCAACACTGTAGGATGAATTCTCGACGTAAAGATAGTTACCAACTAACTAGCTCCGTATAAAGATCGTATAAGAGACTGAAGTTACAGATTAGGTCGCCAGTTCTTTAGTTGCAGTCCTTGCCAATAATATCGAGACTACCTTGGCATGTCTGACAACCTGCCTCCTCGCTCATGACTCTTCTCCCCTCCCCCCGCTTTCCATCTCTTCCCGTCCACACAACCTTTATTACCTCAGGGGGTAGCGTGGGGGTGTGCATCACGTAATATTATTTTTAGGAATTAAACTAATGCATTAACTGAATAAATTAATTATAACGTAATGAGAATATAAGATACCAATTGTAATGATACCAATTGTAATATATTCACATGTCAATTTGATTTCAGTGTGGAGGTTTAGGGCGGCTTGTTCATGTCCTCAGTTATAAACCCCCTCCCCACCTTCTAGTTTCATTTCTGTGCCTTCGCCCGTCATCTCTCGCCTCTTCTCCTCCCCCCCCCCTCCTTTTGTAAAAGTTGTAGCAGACAGTGTAACATCTTCAGAGTCATGATCCGTTCAACAGTTGAACACAATTTCTCTAGACTTTAGTTTATCTGAGAAATATGAGTTGCTGTACTTGTTAATCCGATTCCATCTTCGTTAGAACCCATACGATATTTCACCCAGCATTTGCGAACTATTAATATATCGTAGAAAGGGTTAAACGGAGAGTCGTGTCTCAGTTTCTGAGAAAGAAAATAAAATAGTAGTTAAGTGTTTAAATATTTTATACAGTCTTGTAAAATAGCACGTGAGACCTCTGTAAGAGGTTCAGCTACCTTATTGCTGAGCTCGCGTTGTTCACTGGTGGTGCCTTGTTTCAAAAACGGCCGATAAAAAATTTGTGTGTTCCTGTTAGGAATAAAAGTCAGCCCTACCGTTACGTCCAGAATTCAGAGTTGTACGGAACATAAATACAGAAACGATACCGTAAAATTAGTATAACCGAATTAACGTATTATGTAGTTCGTTAGCGATGTTGACCGATTATGTTCTGAAGCTGAGAAACATGACGTGAGAGAATAGACGTTTTGTATACTTACGTGTTTGTCCTGTTAGCATCGATCGGTGTAGCAACATAATTATTTGGAGATATCGGGTGAAAATTTACTTAATTGGAGTAGCCCTCTCTAAACAGCTTCGAAAAGTCATCTGCTATTGTTTACTTAGCATTTTATTTTCCTAGTTTCGGTTGAAAACAAAAACCCATACGTTAAAACAATTTAATTAAACATAAAATTATATTCGTGTTTTAAGTTTGGTACACATTTATTGTAATTTAAATTGCGTATTAGTATCTTAAGTAAAATTCTAATTGCGGGTCCTATTTAAGTTTAAGTTAACAAATTTCTGAACAAAATGCTAAGTTAAACTGTAGCGCATAATTCACTACTCACTGCATATGAACGTATTACAAGCTGCGCGACCAACCAGAAGGCAGCTATGCAATCATTGGCTGAGCTATTAGTAGGCATAAGACTCTTTGTCTTTCCTGTGCTTAGTCAGCAGACATCGGTTCCAGAAGCGTCGCATTTGTAGTCGAAGGAAGCCTTCAATTTCTCGTCTGTCTGTGTTCACAACCGTTCGAAATTCTTGTATTTGTTCTGTCGTCGTTTTCCTCGTAAATTGTTTGTGGCCAGTTTTCATACACAGTGTTTTGTTATATTGTATGGCGAGACTGCAGGAACACCACATTATGCCTAGCCTCTAGGCGCAAGTCGCTAAACTGGCATGCGGTCTTCTTGCTGACAATTCGCCCCTATGATACACTCTATCATGACCATACAATTGTATGACGTATTATAAATATACAGATGTATTGTACATGTCTATATATTTGAACATATTCTGCGCAAAAATACCTTTTAAAAAGGCAAGAACTCCCCATTTTCGCACTTTTCTGTCGCTAGAAAATTTAATTTAAGAGCATTGGTGAACCTTAAATGGTATATACACTAGTGACATTCTTTAAGGGGGAGTGTTACACAACTTTATTGTATTGTTTTTTTTTCCCTCCAGTTTTTGAGCCATAACATGTATTCGAATTGTATTATCTAAATTTTCTTTTCGACAAGGTATATGAAATGTTCTTGGTGCAGTGCTTGACATAAATAATAATGGAATCTTTCATTAATTTGTCACGCAGAATCATTGCAAGAGAATTTTGCATGACAAATGAATGGAGGATTCCATTATTATTTGTCGAAGAGAGAATTTTGATAATGTAATTTGAATAAATATTATGGCTCAAAAACTGCAAAAACAATAAAATTATCTAAGGCCGCGGTTACACGGGCCTCAGAACTAGCTTAATTTAAACTTGCTCAGCCGTACGTGAGGTCACATGGTATCTGTAGTTCATATCGTTGCTGCTTCATATTCAAACTGAACAGGTTGTAAAGGTTCTTCACCTAAACAACAATCTCTATGCCTTGCTGTGACTGGCTCGTTAAAAGTCAACAAGCATTGCGCACAAGATGGCTGACAACTCTATGTTGCAGCAGCGGAAATTAAGTTATTAAAATGTTTTTTTTTTTTTTTTTTGCTAAGTATAAGTAAAAATAGTTTCATATTAAAATATGAGCCCTACAGTATATTTGCAATGGAAAAACAATGTAGCCTATGCAGTTTCAAATACTCTTGTATGCATGAAGCAGGCACGTCGTCGTTCGCGGTAAAGGTAACTTTTCCAAAACCCTTGCCACGTTCCATAAAGTGTAAAATTGGTTTAAATGTTTTTTTGTCACCACATAACACATGGCACCAACATATGAGTGTTACAAGCTTTGGGACGGGGTAAGTAGAGCTTTCAAAAGGTTATGTTTATCGTGACCGACGCAACTTTTGATATGTAAACAAGGGAGTTAAAAAAAATATAACTTAAATTTGACGTTCCTCCAGCTACTTTCCTCTGTTTACCTTTTGTACATAAGTTAAACGGTTAAACCAAACATGTCCTCAAAACAATGTACTGTCGTAACAATACATAATCGATTTTTACTGCGACAATCGAACACCGTGTAGCCACGCGAACGTGTTCACTTCGGCAGCTGTACACTGAACGTGTTTAAAAATGGGTGTCTAAACCTCTTTCGGTTATCCACTTCAGGCCGCCGTGTAACCGCGGCCTAATATTCCCCTTTAAGGCTCGGTTTCAGTCGCAATATTGGATTTTATTATTTTTCGCTTTTTTGGGATTCTAAGAAGAAAAATGTTAAATATGCGACTATACATCAAATTGTATTTACATTTCGATACAGTACAGACCTTACTATTTAGCTGTTAACTTATAATTACGTCGCAACGTGCGTGGCAAATTTTTTTATATTCATAATTTGGCCGACGAATTGCCACTTAACTATACATTACTAGCTCTATTGCCATGCTTGTATTGTAACTCCAGGTAAATAGAATTTGAGGTATAGTCGCCGATTTAACACTTTTCTTCTCAGAATTAAAAAAAAAAAAGCAAAAAATAATAAAATTCAATATTGCTACTGAAACCGAGCCTTAAATGTTATTTCTAAGCAGACATCACTCATGTGTGATGACTAGTTTTCGAACAATCTGGTAACGGTCGAAGCTGTGTACACAGCTCGGCGGTCAGGGAAGACAGCCATCTTAACTGTGAACGGACTATAGTAGGGCAGCGATGGGGGCGTGGCGGGACGGCAGGTTGTGACAGGTATCGAGCTGTGGTCGCAGCTACACCACGTGGATGACGAGACAGGTTGTCAAGTTGGGCTTGCCTTGCGTGAGTACTTGCCTGCCTCTTGACTGACGTGTTGGGTCATCGCCTGCCTAAGCGCGCGCGCATCTTTTATTACCGAGCCCTCTGTCCGTGTCTCACGCACGTCGCTAAGGTCTATCCCCGGCGCTGCCCGCCGCGTGTTCTCGCCCTTACTACCGCCGCACGCAGCTACTACGGAAACATCATTCTTCCCGTGGGATTTCATGCCGCCCTCGCTCACCTTGTTATTTTAAGATATCAGAATAATAGTAACTTATTTCATGGACACTGCACAAAAATATACATATTTAATTATATTTTGTTTTGCAGCGGAGTGAGAGGGAGATATTTTTGGTCAACGCTCAACATCGAGGTCTTTAGCGCTGGTGAAGGGTGACATGAGGTGAGTATGGAGCAGCGTCGGAATGAACGGGTGGGGGAAACGGGAGATCCCCGAGAAAACCCGCCGACCAACGGCGTCGTTCAGCACGATTCCCACGTGCGAAGATCCGGGTACCGACCCCGCCGGGATTCAAACCCATATCGCCTTGGTGGGAGGCGAATGACGTGACCATTCGGCCACCGCGGCTCCTTGTTTTGCAGCGGAGAAAATGTTTAAAAGCGTATGTAGGTCAAACCGATTCTTCTTCGTGATACTAAGGTTTCGAAAGCGCGTGTGAAGAAAGTTTTAAACGCCGGACTAACTGTGGCATTAACTTAACAATTCAATATTTTATGTGGTAAAGTTCTTTGCATCGAATTAAAATACGATACTATTGTAACGAAATTTTTTTTGTGAAGTATAGGAAAGTATTTTGTAGATAGTTGTCTTTAATAACTTGCCTAAGCACTAAGAATAGCTCTGCAAACGTTATATTTGCAACCAATTCATATCTTTCCACTCGTAACGGCTAATGAAGGGAAATGTCACGTCGCTTGATGTTTGCTCATGTAAGGTAAATTTTGCAGTTAGTAAGAACCCTTATAGTATCATTTTAAAAAAAATATTAATTATCTAAAATACAAACGAGTCGATTTCAGTTGATTTTATTTCAGTATTGCTGTATTTAAGTAGGAACATACACGGAACTATATACAGTATTTCGCTGCCAACCATACAAGCTGTAAGGCAACTATTGTTAATGTTAAATTATATATTTTATTAACGACTAGTGATATTTTTCAAAGGTTAAATTTCTTGTGCTCACTGTATCCCGAACGAATTATAGCTTGGTTACGCATGAAGTGAGATCATAAGCTTGTTATGAAACACGTGTTTCAGCTATCAAATATTTTATAGTGGCTGAATGTGGATAGCATTTTAGACGTCTTTCATACACGAGGATCGGTTTCATGACGTCAGTTCAACTCCAAGAATTATTGCGGCGTGAAAGTTAGCATGGATGCTTAGTTTTATAATTTGAAGTTTCTGTGGTATTTACAGAAACTTAACGATTGTCTTTATGTACGCACACCATGCTTAATTCCTATGACATGAAATACAGCATGTTATCTTGTTTGCACTCACACACACACAAATCCCCGTCGTTGACTGAAGTGGTTTTGTTAAGGGAGCAGCTATCGCAAAATCGTTACATATAAATGTAGGAAATTGTGTGTACTATGTAGCCTAATTTTTTCATAACATATGTTTTTATAATTTTGGGTAATTATTGAATTTGTGACAATTTCATTTAGTCGGTAACTAACAGAAATTTTAGAAACTTACGTTTTGAAAAAAAGTTAGGCTGCATAGTACAATCAATTTCCAACATTTATGTGTAACGGTTTTGCGATACCGTATGTGCTTCCTTTTAAAAATTAAAACTCGCAAAAAAAAGCATAAATAAGAACCAGTGGCGTTAGTTGAGGTGTGTAGGCATGATGTCAGGAAGGGCGACATAATCACGCGTATCATTAACAACAATACCACTACGCACAACAGTTTGAAATTGGCGTGCAGTTTAATTCCATAGCATTCCAGACGATGCTTACAGTATTTTAAACCACGAATTGCACGTCCTTGATTTGCTATGAAATTCCTTTTTTCAAATGTGCATACCTTAGGTTCATACTGAAATCACACGTCTAATGATTTTCCGTTCTGAACTCTCTAAACCCAAGCGAAAAGTAAAGAACTAAAATTCTCCGCTAACTCATAAATCATAATCAGTCTCTTTGCTATATTCTATGAAAGTTGTGCTACCAATCCACTAAACTATTTAGTAACACGTCTTTTAATTTTTTTTCATGTTCTTAGCATTTTAAAGTTTTATCAATTGAAGTAATGTTTTGGAAGTTTTCTAAAAGCCGTTATGTTATGTTATGTAATTATTTTCTGACTCTCAGAAACTACATTGAACTGAAATTTTGAAACAGCTGCGTTAATTTCGCATTAGTAATGCTATGGCATTGTAGTATGCATGAAATATCAGCTCCATGTCAATGAGAGTAGAATTATCACATTCCGCTTAAATGAACGAACTCAGATTAGAAATTACAAGAATACGGTAGTCTTGTACAACATTTATGAGAAGAAAATCTCGTTCGTACTGATAAAATAGTTCTCAAGCGTACTTACGCTTGGTTTATTGCAATTTGACGTAATTATACAGAGGAATGGTATTTAATGAATGTATTTCACTTCTAGTGAGCTGAACTTCTCGGCATTACGAGATAGTGTAACTAATGTCTATACTCTAAATATTTTACGGTGAGGTGAGGGAATTTTACGGCCCTTTAACAACGATGACGGTGAGACGAGATGAAGGGACAACATAAGAGCTATGCCTGAGCCGGGATTCGAACCCAGGGTTCCTCGCACTACGCTACGGATGCCGTCTAGAAATAGTTTAAATGTTATTTCAAACAATCTACGTGAAGTATACATAAAAAAATTAAAAACAGTGCTGGCATTGAGTGAAATATACCACACCTCAACGTGTGTGTATGTCAACTTTATCTGATTGAGAACTTGCAGAAGCAACGACCCCCATCGGTGATGCTGATAGCTTCTAAACATTGACTTGGACTGCAAATCGAGAATTATTTTGAGAACTGATTACTTGTTGCCTTTTTTCCACGTCCATATACTGAGCTAGTCATAATGTTGTATGAAATTATAATATTCCAATTTAATATAGAAAATTATTATAGCTTAAGGGTGCTGCCTACCCGAGGGCCGTGGTGCGAGCAAGTATAGATAAACGTTAACCTTTATCGTGTGTGACTCAGTACCTGTCATATATGTGCAACAACTTAGTAGTCTTGTGCGTATTCGTGAGGCGCACCTTGCATTACAGCGTGGTTTTTCAATACCCTGGAATCTGTGAACAAATAAGTATTTTCATTAATAACACTCCAAAACACCGTGTCATTTTTCCCTACATTTTTATTCCTGTACGTCGAGAATTTTTTCAATTACTTGTGTCAGCCGAATCCTTACACACCCCACTGTTGCTTATTAAATTATTGAATGTATGGAGATCATTTATGTTCCTTTGCTCAGTTTTCATAGTGTTCCAAATTTTAGACGTGGCGTCGTGAAAGAACCCGAGCAAAATGTTGTGTTGTGTAGTGTTACTAACATCCTGTTATCTGTTTGAGAACCGGTATTTACTGAGTACCGATCATTCTGGTAGGTAAAATATTTGAAGAGATAGGACTCGAAAATAGTATTTCTAATGATCGTGATGTTTTGAAACTTTTTTCTATTTCCGACTTGGCAACAACCATTCAACTGAGATGTTAGCCACTGTGGTGTGATCAGTTTGTTCTTACTCATCTCTTGTTTGTTGCAGGGGGTTCTACCGAAGACATCTCGACCAGTAAGGATCCACCTCTCGTTCACCCACCAGCGTGCTGATTGGCTGGCAGCAGGTAAGACATTTTATGTTACGGCTTTGACGTAGTCATGTCTGGCTCGTGTGGAGCGTTTGGCCGGGGACTAAAAGAGCTTGTCCCGACGATTAATTTAGGTTAAGGGCGTTCAAGTGGCTGACATGCTTAATTTTAGGTTTGTACGTCATAACTTTCTAGACATTTCTTGTGATGACATTTTCCACTTGGGAAACTTTTTTTTAGTTATCATAGTCTTCCCATAGCAGCATGTCAAAGTCAAAATTTGCAAGTCATGGAAACATAAATGTAAGAAATAAGTTTTACCAACTGACTTACTTAATTCCGAAAATTTATACTGAAATTATATACGATGAGATATATGCTAGAAGATTTAAATACACAATACAGTATTCCTATTAAATTTTATTATAGTTAATGAAGAAAATTGTTATCATTTTCAGAATTTGTTTTAATAAAAACGAACTTCATTGTGTGTTTTTAAAATATTTCAGCATATGCATATGCCCCGTCATATACCATTTTAGTGGGAATTATTTAATTCAAGTTGGTCCGTTGGTTTACGTTATTAGTATGTTCCTACAACTAACAAATTTCGACTTTGACATGCCTCTATGGGAAGACTATGAGAACTTGAAAATTTTTTGCAAGTGAAAATTGTAGTCTCAGGTAAAGTGTACAAAACTATGTCGTACGAATATATAATTATGCATTTGTTTCCACTTTAACTTCCTTAACGCTGGCATTTCCTGCCTTATTGTTTACATTAACTGAGTTTTTTTAATCGCATGTGCTTTTCTTTTAGAATCCACTTGTTAATTTGTCAATTTTTTATATAGTTGTAGATATTTATGCTATGTCAGTCGATATTTTTTGTTCTAAAATGAACGTGGTATGTCCATTCCACCAGACGTGCAGTAACAGTTTTGGCTTGCAGTGTGGCAGACGTTATCAGATGTTAATAGTGACTCCTAAAAACCTGTAAAAATTTACGCAAGTAGGCTAATACGAAACAGAGAGCAATTTTGTAAAGTAAGTGAAATTGCTGCATATTAGGTAAAATACTACTAATAAAGCTGAGTGTAAAGTTTGAGGAAATACTTCTGGTAAAATATGTTGCAACTGAATAAGTTTAATAAATAACTCAGAACAAATATCCAAGATAAAAAGTTAATGCTGTATAATGTATATTTAAAACACGTACCGTATAGAAACCCGGGAAGTTATTATTCTAACGCCCTGCAAATTTCATGTAATAAGTAAAGATTCAAATCATTTTTGTTCGCTTTTCTTTTTAATGGCATAGTCTACGCCTACGTAATTTTTTTTTTTTACTTTTATATTTGTACCAGATATTTTTTTCTTATTTTATTTATAAATAGGGACTACATTTGTCTGTTATAAAACTTTTTTATCTACCCTAATAGTTTTTGTGTAACGACTCGTAACGTCGAAATTGGCATTTTACGATTTTATGTACGCCACTAAAACGAATTGGTATTCCAAACTGGAAAAAAAAAAAAAATACAATGATTAACGATATTGTAGGCTACGTTTCTCTCCCATATAAAAACAAAAAATAAATATGTATTTAAAAAAAATGCTGAATTGTGAAATAAAATTTTAAAATTCAAGAAATTTCAAAAACACAATTTTATTATTATAATGTAGGAGATAACCCAGCCTACAGCATCTTTATTTTATTGCAATTTTTTTTCAGTTTGGTGTGTCAGTTGGTTTAAAGGGCGTACATAATAACGTAAAATGCATCTTTTGACGTTTACGAGCCATTTCGCAAAAACTATAAGAGATAAATAATCCATAATAGCAAAATTAATTTGCTAATTATGTCTGAAAAAAAGAAGAAAAAATTAGCCGTTGAAAATTGGCATAGGCCGGGCACTTAAGTCTACTCCTCCATTACAGGTGTTATTACTGCTGTTACAGGGTAGCTGCTCGATATTTTATTAAGTTGGTAGCAGGTACTGACTATCGGGCTGTGTTAAGGTAATCTTGCTGCGCGTGTAGAATATTGGCAGTGGGATGCTTTGCTCGGTGTTAAAGAGGAATCAGCTCTTGCCATCTTCGAATTCTTAAATGTTTTGCTACAAGTTCCATACAATGACATTTGTTTTAATTTCCCGTCTGACGTGGCACATTGCACAGATATTACCTCCATAAACACTACCAAATGGTCAGAACTTCACTACCTTTCCTAGCTATTGATTAGCAAACTTCCGGAGGAAGAAAGTAATTTTTTTTTCTACGGATGGTCACAGGCGTTGCATTAGCAACAGTAGTCGAGCAATGCCAACTGCATACGGCATAAGAAACTATTCCCTCTGCCTTGTCGAAGCATACAACGCTATAATAAATTTGTAGGCCCAATTAAATGCGTAAGTTCCATTGTTCCGAAATGGCGGGTACTGATCCCCATTAGCAAAGATTCCCTTTGTTGTCGACAAAACACTCCAGAGAGCAACCCTAACTATAAGTGACATTTGAAACATTCCTGCGATGGGTTATTGTTATAAGCTGGACTGTTGTTATGGATGTTGCGAACAAATACTGCCGAGTCGCAGAAAACCTTAAAATAAAACAAATCCGTTAATAGTGGTTGTCAAGAAACATATTGTATTACCTGACCATGTATCGTGATGTGTCGTAGTTTCGTGATAAATGTAGTTGAGCGCATCTAAAGATTGGGAAGAATACATACACCGAGTTCACTATGTTGCCAGCAGAGAGCAGGCGTGTGTAATTTCAGATATAAGTGACCAATGTATCAAATATATGATCACAATTAAAGCACTTAACATATGTCTGCTTCTGAAGCCTTAGTATCACTAAGTAGGGTGGGTAGGTTTATCGTGTAACATACATGCACTTCCAGGAGTAAATATGCAATAAGAGGACACAAAAACAAAAGATCACTAAAAACAACTTACAACAGCTCTACCCCTTTCTAAAGCTATTTTTGTGCCGGTTTTTTTAAATATTTTTTTTAATTAATATTTTTTTTTTCCTTTCTGCAGCGTTTATTTTCATTTCCGAATTTCTATGTACATTGTGTGTGCTGAGTGTAGCTAATGTAGATTTCATTTTCTTTTTGGTCTTTTTGTATTTTTTTGTGAATCGGAAATATTCTGTCGTAGTGGTGTTACGTCTTAAAAAGCGCTTTCAGGACCAATGGAGGCTTGAGTCCCGCAGCCAGTCACGTGACATCTGCCAGTAAAGCTGTGACGTGTTGTTGGTACGATGCGGCGACCTTGGAGCATTGGCGAGCTGCAAGGATATTTGAAGGGCTCAGTGGCTGTCGAACGTGCATTTGTTGCCACCACTGGCTGTTTTGTTCACTTCGGTGCAGCCTAAATTGCAATGGGATCTTTTAAGGCGTGACACTCTGAAAACTATTATTCCTGTAACAATATTCGTTCATCAATGCAGAAAATGGTTTGTGTCCGAAAGCGACGTCATTGAAAATGACTGAACTGCGCCGAGTATAATTTAAAATGTAAATTCCTATCCTAGTTCACGCCTCGGCTCTCGGTTATTGGTCGTTGTTCGTGACTGACATCTTCTTCGGAGCTCGTTGGAAAACAATTTCAAGAGCTGTCGTCTTCGTCGACGACGACGTTCAAGTGGCCGTCTGCCGAGGCCGCCGAGTGGCGTGCAGAGCTTCCGACGTTACCACATTACTAGAGGTGAGGTGAGGGAATTTACTGCCAAAGTCTTAAGAAGGTGAAGTGAGGTGAAATGAGGTGAACGGAAAACCCAGGACCTCTCGCTTCGTAGACCGGTGCCTAACCGACTACACCACGGAGACCGGCTACCAGAGCGACAGCAAAGTTTCGCGAATTAAATTACGTGCATGTTAGAATCAACTAACATATGCATACTCAAACCCCTATCATTAGTCATTTAGCTGCTATTTAGTGGAACAGCAGACAATGAACGAATTGACGGGGCTCGAAACAAGCGCGTTATCGGCTAGAAGACAGCACACCAGTTCAATGACTTATGCCTAGAGACTAGGATGAGGGTGATGCGCTTGCTGCGTCGTCCTTACGCGTCCGCACTTCTAGACCTCGCCGACCAGATGCTCTGTGCGCTCGAAGCATGCGGCAAGAGAAGCGTCGTGGCACTCGGTTAAAAAATAACCCCGCCGGGTGCAGTTTCGTTGTAAGCCGAGCCTGGTCGTTTGTAGCGAGTGAAACATCTTCCCGCCCCGCGACTCGCGAGCGTCTGGTCCCTCGACGAGGAGGTCTGGGCGCCCGTGATGACTTCGCTTTGTGGCCGAGGAGAGCCCGGAAGGGGAGGAAAAGAAGAAATAATATATTTTTTTCCCGTCCCCCTTGTGACGGCACGCGAGGAAGAGGTTACGGGTCAAAGATGGAGATTAGTTCTGTTTGTGGCCTCGAGGGTTGGCGGTGGAGGGGCTGGTCTCGCTGATGAGACGGGTTAATTACTTGGCTCTCGGGGTTTAAGTCGACGGTCCTGTGTCCGCGCGCTTGCCTCAAGGAGACTCGTCGTCCACTGTGTGGCGGACGTAACGCATCACTGTCGCCATTTGCATTTGGCAGGGCAATTTGTGCGCGCCGGGAAGACACAAAGCTCGCCTCGCCCCGGCCGGGAGGGGGCGGGGCAGAAGACAAAGTCGACTGGAAGAGTGGTCCTCTTTTGCCGGGGCCGGCACAAGATGTCGCCGACGACGGCCCGGCGAGGCAAATCCCATTTGGGCAAGGGAGAACCCCTCGGCGGGATTAGCACGGCGCTGGAAATGGCATTCCGCGGAGGGGCGTCCCCCACACCGGTGCTCTGTGAAGGGTTGGATGGCCGAGACTGGAGCGGGGGTTGTAATTGGCAATATGCAAGTCGTGTGTCCAGCCGTCCTTCGTCTCTTCCTTCGCCCGAGACCTGGGCAAGCTCTCAAGTGCGCCTTTGGACAAAGGGTGACGTACGTTTGACGGGCGAGAGAGAAAAAGAAACAGCGGAGTATCGCCGCGGGGTCTTGGCGGGAAGCCCTGGAAATCAGTTTTCGTGCCTTGCGCGGACTTTGCTGCGTCCCAACTATCCTGCCTATTTTTTTCCTCTCGTTCTGGTGCCTCCGCCTCCTTCCACCTTATCGTATTGTGGTTTTTGTAAAGGCCAGTCGTGGAGCTGGGCGCTCTACTCTATATTTTCCACGTTTGTTATTATTACCATTACGCTGTGTGACGCTTATCTTGAATTTCATTATTGAAATGCTTAGAAACATTTTTCACAAAAAAAATTCCAAGGCTATAATGTGGGTACTTATTGAAGTCAGGGCGTAAGCCAAAAAGGCCTAATGAATTACCGCGGTTGCGTCAACATTAAAGGCGCTGCCTATATTGTATTTAATGTGACTCAGTGGAACCTACATATATGCCAATACTAACTTTTTTGGTTTCTACTCGGTGCGACCCACGTTGTTAGATAATGTTTTATGCTAATTTTTTAAAATGCCTTGAAAACTGTGAATAAACTTAATATCTTAACTCTCAAAACACTCGAAAACACATAACCTCCGCCCCCCCCCCCTTTTTTTCTCCTATACAAATTTTTATTCCTGTATTAATATGTTCCTCTTCTCAATGCAAGGAATGATTTTTGTCCGTTTGGATTATCGTGGAAAGTGACCGAGCCTCACTGAATATATTCTATAGTCTGTACAGTGTAAGTTTGCCTGATTTTTTACATTTATCTTTTGTGAAACATGCATGCCATCTTCATTGTATAGGCTTCTAAAAGTGTCCTTAAACATGCTAGCAGAGACCATGTTCCCCCCCCCCCTCCAGGAAGTCGAGATGGTTTGGAGAGTCAACGCAGTGGATTTGTTTGGCATGTTGTTCTGGAGATAAATGTTAAAATCTGGCAAACTTGTGTTTTATAGGCTATAACATTTAATCCCTACCCTTGCTTTCGCCATGCTCGATATTTTTTATTTTTCATATTGGTCCAAGCGACTCAAATTATTTTTAATAGCGTGTTTTTTTTTATTTTTTTTTTTTTTTATTAATGCTCAGTTCGCCCGCGAAAAATGTTTCATTAATTTTGGTTTATTCTCGTAAAAACATTTATAATACTGTTACGAGTTTGGAGAACACAAACTTTTCAATGGGGGCAATTCCCATGAGTTCTTTTGGGATAGAGGTCTTATAATTATAAATAAAAGAGTTAAATCAAGTACTGGATTTAATAGCTCACAAAGCTATGAAATACACAAAACAGTAATCAAATATAACTCTCACAACACAATTAATTACGCACACAATTAGTACTGTT
>PNEQ01119463.1:0-30726 GCA_003012365.1 Medauroidea extradentata
CTTTGTGTTTGGCTTATGTTCTTTGATGTTGAGTTTTTAACATAATCAAATATTTTGAAATAATATTTGCAAATACACGGCTGTGTCACACTATGTATTATTTCGATTTGTGGTGTATGTTTCAATTAATGGTGTTTTTTCTTTCTCCTGACAAGTCTACATTTGTGACTTGATCCCTTTCACCCCAGTGTGATTCAAAAATTATTAACCAAATAACATAGAAGATGATAAATACAGTGTATTTATATTAATTGCCGTCAAAAGTCACTATCTGAGATCACAATAATTATTCATAACAAGAAAAGTCATCAAAACAGCAAAACATATATATTATTTTGTAACCTTTGCTGGAGACATTGCCAAACCTATTAGCTAGTCTACAGAACTGACTCCTGTATGATTTATAAGTGTATGTGCCAAAATATGTGTATAAATGTGTAGTGTGTGTATATGATGTTTCTTGAGATATCTTCCACCATTATGTATGGGCTTTTTTGGACGAAATAAAAATCAAATCAAATCCAATAGGTAAGTATTCGCTTGTGAAACTTATATCGATATCATTCTGGATCGATTATTTGTTGCTCAGCGCTATCTGCTACGTAATAATATAACTAAAATTGTGAATCATTTGCTTGATAATCCAACATGCTCATTGAGATTGAACCTTCTGCAATAACATTACCCGTGAAAACACACAACAAATGTTATAAAATAATCTTACTGTTTGTGAGAGAGTGAAAATCTTCTTACTTGATAGTTCGCACGCTCCTCGATAGAGCGCAACACCAACCTCGAACTACAGGCTGTCTGTGTTTACGTTTTCTGCCGGTTGGTGCGCTGCGTTATTTGTCTGTGTCTCCTAGCGACAGAAGTTGGAACGGTGTAATTGTAAACAATTACGCTCTCGAAGAAGTCATAGTCGGTTGATTCGGTGTGTTTTCTTTCTCTACATACTGTTCGATGAGTGTAACATTACAGGAAACATGGACGAAGAATATTTCGGTGAGTAAAGTTTTCTGTCACTCGAGTTCGTTATAGTACTTTTCAGTAATTCAGTGCCATACGCAGCTAATGTATTAAAATATAATTTTTTTTCTTGTTACCGGTACAGTAAGTACATTTTACCTTTGCCTTGAATAATTATTCTTTTTTTAACATTCAAAGGCGTGCCGCATATAATTGCTGCTTTATTAAATCTTGAAGCTCACGGTAATCGCTCGAATATATGCTATTCGTAGAAAACTAAGCACATTTATATGTATTATCACTGGTCAAATTTTTCCTTCCAGACAATTTGTTTATTTCAGCCAATTTTTTATGCAAACATACCACTACGATGCATACATTTTGCCGTAATCAAAAATAAAAGTTAGCGTCAAAGGCTGGCCCTCGAAATTTCCACATATACATTTTTTTTCAATGGCACTGGTTTTAGTTGTAAGCACGGTCGTAGAAGAACAGGTCTGGACACTCGCCTATCTAACAATGTATTTTGCTTGACCCCCTTGTTGTTTGGCTGTAGTTCGTCAAGTTACCGAGAATGCCGTACTTTTTGGCGCTGTTTTCCGGGCGGTCGGACTCAAACTCCGCCCACTTTTTTCCATTGTTAAATTTATAAAGTAAATAAAGATTACTGGAGCCTTTTCTCAAATTTGTGAGCGAAGAAAGTATTTCATAACTTGATAAAAAATACGTTTTGATAAATTGTTTATCTTAGCGGAAAGGAAGTGGGCGGAGTTTAGTCCGACCGCCCTAACATCAGCGCCAATAAAACACAATATTCTCGGTAACTTGGTGAACTGCAGCCAAACAACAAGGGTGTCAAATATCCAGGCGAGTGTCCAGACCTGTTCTTCTACGGCCGTGGTTGTAAGAAAAATAATGCAGCCGATCACACCCAAAGTATAACATCAAATTACAGGAAATCCACCTTCTCCCCTTTAAACTCATTTAAAACTTATTCTCAACTCTCCCCCTTCCTTTCCAAGGCGCACGTCCTTGGTCTGACGTCATAATAAAACGTATTTTACGACTAGGTTATTCTTTACTATAGGTGGTCTTCAATAAGTACTGATTTAAACCAATAAAAGTTCGCATGTTTCAGGCAGACTATAAGGTTTACAAGCTTGGTCGACGATGCCTAAGGAATTTAAGTTGCAATGTTATTGGTTTTTTTATCATGCTAAACGGTAGAAACCGTTTATTTACAAAAAAAAAATTCTGAGGCTGTTCATCTTGCACTAAGAGAAAAAAAAGTAAAATAATACTTCTCATCGTAGCCTATAGATCGCCTTAAAAAGTTATAACTAACTTTACCATAAGTAATAGAGAGTACTGTACTAAACTAGTTTCATTTTAAGCCAATTTTTGTACCATATACTTTGAAAAAATTTCTTTCCACAAAACTACTTCGCTGTGGTTCATATAAAAACAATTTTTTTTGCCTCTTTAAATTTTGTGTTGTGGCAATAGTGAATAACAGTAAAAAGTTTCCTCCTTCACATGGGCGCAACAATGGGGGACGGAGACGAGAGTAACATCCCCCCCCCCCTCAACACCGAATCCCTGAAGGTGGGGCAGACCTTAAACTGTCTACCTGTGTGCATACAATAATTTTAACATAATTTTTATTTTAGTAATAATAAATAGGTAACTTAAATCAATTTTATGAGAGTAAAACTGTATTGTATCTAATATGGTGACAATTTTACCTCATTAACATTGGAAATTAGAACATCACTTATTACGTTTGCCCCCTTTGTAAATTTGAGTTCTACCCCTGCTCCCTGTGGTGGTGTTTACTTGAATAACCCACATACGCTATGTTTGTGCCGAGAGACATTTCGATGGAAGTAAATCGAATGAAGAAACAGCATTATTACCCTAATATCCCCAGAGTACAGATTACAAGAGAGTTATGTTTCTAAGATTGAAACAGAGCTAACTACCGAGCCATACAGAAGCAGTTTTCGTTAATTTGTAAGTTCTTCAAATTTATTCTGCAAGAAGTCGTTCTTCTTAGCCTATATCGATTAAAACATGACTTAACCAGTTCATTAAGGGCGCGGTCTACCGCAATTTTCATCGCCATTTTTTTATTTTTCATTGGTACCAGATATTTTTTTCTTAGTTTAGGCACAAAATGTAACTAAATTTGGCTCTTATGAAAATTTTTTATCTCATAGTTTTCGCGTAATGGCTTGTTTAAGTCATATTTTGCATGTTTTCGTTTTAACGATCGCACTAAAACCAACTAATATACCAAACTGAAAAAAATCACATTGGATAAAGACGTTGCAGGCTACAATGACATGCTCATAAAATTAAAGAATAAAAATTATTTGAATTTTAAAAAAATGCAGAAACTGAAAATAAAAATTTAAAAAATGCAATAAATTTTTTTAAAAATACATATAATTTATACTATGAGAGATACAAAAATTTCATAAGAGCCAAGTTTAGTCACATTTTGTGTCTAAAATAAGAAAAAAATATGTAGTACAAATAAATAATTAAATAATGATGATGAAAATTGCGGTAGACCGCGCCCTTAACAGCCAGAAGCCGCCTAGTAAGGTTAATGTTTGCAATGATTTGGAAGAGCGTACGTCATGTATTTGATGAGAAATTTTGATTTGTGAATGATTAAAAATGTTATTGTTGTTTCTCGTAGTCTATCGGTTAAACCACTTTGTTATTTGCGCACTTGAGAGCGCCTTGTTGCTCAAATTTATGTGTAGCTAGTTCTTTAATTATGTAAATGACATTAGTTTTTATAATTTATGAATGGGCTGAACATGATTTTATTATCTTCGGAACTTAAGCGAAACTCATGTACATTGACAGGGTTGTGCAGCTCAATAGTACACACTTGCTGTGTGACTTATTCCTTCTGTGCAATCATTAGTTAACGTAAATTTCGCAGATTTATTGCAGGCCAGGTTGAATGTCAAGATCGTATTCTTCACAGTAACTTCTTTGGTTGGACATCGGTTTTCTCACACGCCTTTGACAACTGCAAACCAGTAGTAAGTAAGGAAATAATTCGTAGGAGTACTGCGTGCTACCAGCTTGTACAGTAGAAGCCAGTGGATAATTGCTTATAGTCAGTGCGTATATAGGACTGAGAAGTCTAGGCTGCCGCCAGATGAATCCGCACAATTCGGACAACTTTACAAATCACTTGCCTATACGTCCGGAAGAATTCTACGGCCTTGACACACAATCCGCTGAGTTCTCTGTTATCGCTGATCTGTACGACCCTTGCGTAAATGAACGTATGTTACTGTATATAAAACTATCAGAATAAATTTATAAATTAAATTTATCCAAAATCCATCCCTGATTATTTTTAGCTGTTTACTTTACGTACCTAGTAGGGGTCGCGGTAGTCGAGAGAGTTCAGACGCATCACATCTCTGAGCAAATAAAGGTGGGTTCACAATTATTGATAACAGTAAGCATAGAACATAGGTCGTTCAAAAAATATCTAACCTCTATGTATTCTTACCTGCCGATTCACAACTGCAAAAATGGTCGTGTGCATAGAGATGCTGACATATGATGAAATGGGAAGCTATGTTTCTATATCGTAAATGTTTTGCACAGTGCAGTTTATTGGAAATGTGTTTCTGTTTTTCCTATATCTCCAAATACATTCCACTTCTAATATGTTTCAATGGCCTTCGGTTGTCTGCAACGAATACTTCAGATTCGTCGAAAAAATGCCATTGGCTAAACATAACAGTAAGAATCCAATTGTGAACTAATTTTGCGCAAGGCGTCTGGTAGTGCACAGTTTCTACTGTTGTGTTATATGTTCTGTGCTTATGTTATTTAATTGTGAACCGAACTTAAAACGGGGTAAGCATCTCAAATGGGGAAGAGATGTGTACGCAGGCCTGACTGTGCTATCGGCTGTTTCACAAACATACTAGTGGTTTTGCTGTTAGTGAGCGAGAGATTTTGGTCAGCGGTCTTTAGCGAGTATGGAGTAGCGCCGGAATGATAAGGGCGGGGAAAACTGGAGATACCTGAGAAAACCCGCCGACCAACGTCCGGTACGATTCCCACATGCGAAAATCCGGAGTCCGACCCCGCCGGGAATCGAACCTTTGTGGGAGTTGAGTAGTCTGACCACTCGGCCACGGCGACCCCTGTATTTGCTGTACTCGAACCCAGATTAGGGAATGTTTTTAGGTCCGCGCGCATTCAGCGGGGCTGTTCTGTTGTCGCTCTACATCAGACATGTCCGTGACTCGCTGAGGCCTTGAAAGTAGGAGGAGATTCGCACGCACAGGCGTGTGCCGGTTACAGTAGGTGATTCAGTTTTGATCCCCGGAGGGTTCGGTTCCGGATTTTCCGCACTTGGGAAACGGGGCGGACGTTGCCGTTGGCCGGCAGGTTTTTTTCGGGAAACTCCAGTTTCTCCCGTCTTTCTCGTTCCTTCGCTGCTCCACACTCATCTTGCCTCAAATCATCCAGCCAGCCCAACCTTCACCCTGGCCTTCTTTCATACACAATGTGACCCTGCCCGAAGTGGATTTTCATTTTCACTTTACCTACGCGTCTTTGGTCGGAGGGTTCAGACAGCGTGACGTGACTGTCTAAACGTACTCAAGCCTTGAACGTCGACATGTCATTGAACTTGGCAGTGGGCAGTTCACTTTATCCTGTGATTTCCGCAACTTTTCATGCTGTGAAGGGTCGTCTACGTGTTTGGGACTCTTTGGTTCCGCCGTCGCTGCTTGACTTTGTTTTTCGCTAGGCTTGAGCAGCCTTGAGGGCGTTTCTTTTTGTGAGTTTGGAGAATGTTCACGGTTTTGTAATTTCATAAAACTGTAACTACAATAAGACTAACACACCAGCAGAAGATAATGATTTTCGTCTGAGTTCATCATACAATCTTAAAAAATGTATTGAGACACAACGTTCTATTTTAGCTCAAGTGTGTTTTGAATTGAAATTATAGTAACTTGAACTCCATGGAGTTTTCGTTTGGTGTATACTGCCGTAACATGAAACGTTTTATTTTGGCGTTCCCTTATGGGAACACTATAACAACTTACATGATAAAAATTTTCCATTCGAGGATAATTCGAGGACTATTAACGTCTACCAAATTAACACGATTTCGTACGAACATAAATTATATTAAATCTTTCACACTAATGGCCCTGAGAATTTACTACAATATTAGCCCGTGGACTGCAGTTGCAGCGCTGTGCTGGTTCTTTTATGACGTCTCATTCATGACGTGAGTGCCGACTAGCTGCAGGACCAATCAGACATAAGTGAGTGAGTGAGATATTTTGGTCAGTGTTCAACATCGAGGTCTTTAACGCTGGTGGGGTGTGACATGATGTAAGTATGGAGCAGCGCCGGAATGAAAGGGTGGGGAAAACAGGAGATCCCCTAGAAAACCCGCCGACCAGCGGCATTGTCCAGCACGATTCGCACATGCGAAAATCCGTGGACCGACCCCACCGGGAATCGAACCCGGATCGCCTTGGTGGATCAGACTTAGAATAACAGCACAAACACAGAGCACTGCCGACCATCTGTCCACTGGGTGTGTTTCCAAGGAGCGAGAGTGTGTTCTTGGACAAAGACGTTGCTATGATATCACAACAACGTGGATATTGTGTAGCTGTAACAGCTATCACGTTACTCATAGCAATGGCTTTTAAGACCATGCTCGGTAGTTTTTTTCCTCATAGGTCACGGTCGTAGAAGAACAGGTCTGGACACTCGCCTATCTACCAATGTATTTTGCTTGACCCTCTTGTTTGGCTGTAGTTCGTCAAGTTACCGAGAATGTTGTACTTTTTGGCGCTGTAATCCGGGCGGTCGGACTCAAACTCCGCCCATTTTTTTCCATTGTTAACATTATAAAGTAAATAAAGATTTCTAGAGTCATGATTTAAAATTGTGAGCGGAGGAAGTATTTCATAAAGTGATAAAAAAATTCGTTTTGATAAATTGTTAATCTTAGTGGGAGGTAATTGGGCGGAGCTTGAGCTCGGCCGCCCGGATTACAGCGCCAAAAACGTATAGCATTATCGGTAACTTGTTGAACTTCAGCCATACAACAAGAGGGTCAAGTTTCAAGGCGAGTGTCCAGACCTGTTCTTCTACTGCCGTGATATTGGTCGAATGATTTTTAACAGAGCTAAGTAGCTTCGTGCGTGGGATTTCTCATCAGCAATATCTGAGGAACCATCCGATATTTCTCAGCTATGGGAAACTTGCTCTACCAATGTCTAGTATTGAGGGCCTCGCCTACCACGCGCTTAAAATGCGTCGCAGCGTGTTCGTAATACCGTTTTTTAAAGAAACGATTACACATATGCCCAATGTGTCTATGCACGAAAAGAAAATACACTTCAAACGATGACTGAAGAGTGGTTTCAAAGCATAACGTCGATTAGAACAATCATTTCGGAGCTCCTCAAAATGGCTAAAAACAGCCTTTTTCAACCTGTTATATCTGAAAAAACTACTTGCTGTATTCGTGTGAAACTACTCTAGGAGCATGCAGTGGTCTTTGCTTAAAACTTTCCACGAATAAAAAGATGGGGTCACCACTGAAAGTGTCAGTCAGGCGAGTGATCTACGATACCACTGCACGTCGTTTCGGTGTCTTGGGGTAGAGGCGATACCGCACCAGATGAGCCGGTCAACATCGCCCTTGGCGCCGTGCCTCACACAAACACACAGTGCCTTAAGGGTCATATTAAGTAAGTCTGTTTTAACATAAATTTCTCTGAATATTTTTCTAACCCGCCAGTTTATATGAGTATTTATTATTGCTTTTATTTTTGGGTATACCCGTGACATTTCTCTTTTCGTAAATTAATACTTGGATCAGTCAAATCTTTCTTTTTTATTAGGTACTTTCGAAGTTCTTCAGAAGCCTAAATACTAGATTCCACGTTTTTTTCTTCTTTAAAATTGAGGTACTTCCCATACAAACTTTCGTCTCTTATATTGCCCCTTTAGAGGATGAATTTCCCAAAACGCTTATACAACTGACGTTTATTCATAAACAAAAGCCTAGCACCAATTTCCATATTCAACTTCAAAAATTACGAACTTCCATGCAAACCTTCACCCCCTAACTTCCTTAGAGGATTAATTTACACAAATATTTTCTAGTGTTCACCTTAGTCATGTAAGAAACCCCTGTGCAAAATGTCATTCAATCAGTGCTAGAGTTTTATTTAGTAGATGCTTTGAAAAAATTAGAAATTGTGTGTAGTCAAATGCACAAATATATGTACGCGTTTTGCAAAACAATGCGCACTTCGCCCGCAATGAAATACTGTTAATGATCTTAGCTCATTTTCATACCCTAACAGAGTATTGTAATATTTTGATTGCAAACATATATAAAAAAAACTGTGGGGTTTATTAGAAGTTTTCGTTTCATGCCATCAGGTAGTCAGTTTTCAGTTCAGTACTCAGTATACCATCCGGCCTATTCGCTGCCGTAGTTTGTAACTAGTGACCTTGATTTCCCGCGAACCTAGAAGACTGCTTCCCTATGTCGGCTGGCGAACGGAAGAGCTACCGGTGCTGCGAGATGTTTCCGTGACCAACATATGTGTACCTTGCGTTAAGGTGGTTCCTTAGAAAAAAAATCGACGGATCGCTAAGAGAGCCTCTAACCAGCGTAAGTAATGTAATATAACCTCTATGCGCAAGCCACTCAACTGGAGTTCAGCACTTTGCCTTTATTCTTTTTTACCTGTTCGATTTTAAACAGTGGCCATATAATTTTATTTGCTGTAGTATTGTGTAAGGTCCAACGTATGTTTCTCTTTTTAATGAATTTCGAATCCGATGGTGTATTCCTAGATACGGCAGCCTGAAAGTGCAGTTTTTAGCCATTTTGATACGCCCGAAAATTGTAAAAACACTCGTGATTTTTTTAAAAGTTTTAGATAGGAATATGGTTCATCAAAGTCTGTGTCCGTACATAGGATATACAGTACAGCTTTGATGCACATTAAATATTTTTGTCAGAAAAATAACTCTCGCAACTCACTGCAACACACCTCAAGCGTAGTTAGGGAGGTCGTTTAAGGGCGTTCAAGTGGTAAAAAATTCACAATTATATATTTATACTGTTTTGTAGACTTTAGTGACTACATCGTCCTCGTATGAAACGTGTTAGCATGCATAGTATTCCCGTAACGACGTGTCAAAGTAAAAATTTCATGTTACGGCAGCACACAACCAAAAAAAAAAAAACCATGGACTTACTGAAACAAATTATTTTTCTCAGAATTAAGTTGTTACGGGCTACATGCTAAATAATATGAAAAAAACTGATTTTTGTAGTAATGTTTCGCAGGAAGATAATATAGACACTATATTATAGACAAACTAATACTATTTCGTACGAATATATAATAAATTAATTTTTTCGCACCCTAAGCAGGTTTCAGACGATGCAAACAGGGTGTTAAACTCCTGCAGAATGCGAGAAATTCTTGCGTTCGCGCGAAATGAGAATATGGATCATTCTTTGTTTTCGTGTGGCAAGATGGTGCAAGCCGCATGGGACATGTAATCCAATGTGTCGTCATGTGTTAATACAAAAAATTGTAAGCTGTAGATGTAAATGAACTCGTTTTGAAAGTTATCTGTGTGGTATACATTGTTCTATTCTGTTTCGTATAACTTCAGTATATTTTACAGTTCAATTGTTTTAGGGACAAATACTGTTAATATTTTGCAATGTGTAAAAAATGCAAGACAATTTACGCATGTATGGTGGAATGGACATTTCAGGTTCGTTTTAGATCTAAAAAGGTTTAGTGGCATAACATCAAGCAACTATAAGATTTAAAAAGTATCGTACTACAAATGCCAAACTTTACTAAAGTTATGCGAAAGAAAGTATACAGGATGTTGCGTGTCAATATTTTACGGGAACATTCCTCACATTTATAGGAACTAAACATTTGACATGATCGTAGCCGAATAACACTGTTACTGTACTTCAGGTCTCTTGACTTGTAGTTAGAGACATGAAAAACTCGCGCTTGCTTTCAGGCCCAAGCTAGAACTCCATCAACTGTA
This sequence comes from Medauroidea extradentata, assembly GCA_003012365.1. Classification (NCBI taxonomy): domain Eukaryota; kingdom Metazoa; phylum Arthropoda; class Insecta; order Phasmatodea; family Phasmatidae; genus Medauroidea; species Medauroidea extradentata. The sequence goes on from PNEQ01119463.1 coordinate 10,093, forward strand.
AGTTCAAGCTACTTTCACAATTGGAAGTTGACTTATTTGACACCACCTGGAAGTCGCTGAGCCAATAACAACAATGTAACTAAATGCAGGCCCATTTCACTGTGTCGACGAGCAGCTAATGAACAGCTGTTGTTTGTTTGACTGCACATATATTATTGGAGGCTAGCCTACAGGTCAGTGAATCTGCAAATTTCTCCAGTTCCTACATATAACTTAGTTAGAAATGACGATATGTCGCGAAAATTATTTCCTGCCAACATAACCTTGAAAACGCTGTAGTTTCTGGCGGCATTTATGAATGGGTGTTATACATCTGTCACAACGTAGCTGTCTGCAGACCAATAATATACATAAAATATTATAATAACGGGATTCTTACTGGTTTAGTCAAATAGGGCAACAGCTCTACGCACAAGCGAAATCCAGTCATATTTCATAAGCTGAACGTACGTTGAAACCCAGCAAATAGTCAAGTTTTCCCCCTACATCGGACAATGCCTATCCAACATCCAGTTATGTATGTAGTTGCCTAAACAAGCTGCGATGACATTCCACACTAAAACGATCCGGCCCGCATGCTATGCACTATACGTCACGTGCAGAAATGGTGCCGTTCGAACCTGTGTTCACGTACATTTTTTTGTTCCTCCAGATGTGAGGGTTGTTTCCCAAAATATTGATATGCGATTCTGCATCAGCCTGCAGGCTGTAATTGTACGAGCAAGGTTTCGCACGACTGTGTTTCTGCGACACGTGAATGAAGGTAGTCTAGAGTGGCTGCAGCAGCAGCAAGGCTTCTAGGCGGCACGACAGCCGGGAGTAATGAACGTCATCTCCAGGGCTGCTGCACTACGTTCTCGCGTCACACCTAGGCGAGCATGCTCGACATTTCCTGCTCCTCCCTATAGCTGCTGCTGGAGGTAGTTGAACTGTCATACGGCCGTGTGTCGCGATACCACGTGGTCTGCTGGAAGGCAGAGTATACAGCATTGACTTGAGCGACAGCTCATCTTTGGAGGGAGGGGACAAGTATGGCGGCCATTACTTCAAGTCGAGGAGCTCCGAGATCCTTCCCCGGGAAAATTTCTATTTCAAGGGGCAATATGAGGGCAATTTAAGCAGTTTTCATCTATAAACTTTGAATGTACCCGCTGGTACGAATATGAATGTTTTTAGTAATTGTATTTGGAGAGGGAGTCAATCAACCTATATATTTTTTTAATATTTGGGGAGGGGGATAATTTACCTAATTTATTATTTTTGTCGGGGAGGAGGTTAATCCATCTAATTTATTTATATTTTGGGGAGAGGGTTCCCCTAGGCCCATAATGTAGAGGAAGGATGATAATAGTAAATCGATTCAGAGGGTGAGAAGCAAAACAGCGGGATAGGCAGTCTGCTTAGGTAGGTGAGAATTTAAGTTTCCTTTTGGAGGAGTTGATAAAGGTGAAGGGGGTTGGAAAGTTTAGGAGGGGTTTGATAAGTGTTTGAGGAAGCATTTATAGTTTGTCATTGGGCGGGTGCCCAGTTGCAAGTGAAGTTGTTATTGTTCATATTTTTATTATTTACATGCAAGCGGCCGTGGAAGTTTCTCTGAAATAACTTGGTCATACCGACTTTTTACAGCACAAGTAATTACGTAAACATTTTCGCAGATTAGTTGCTTTTGAATATTCCTGGTGTAATTGTAATAAAACGGTAACGAAGTAAATAAAATGATAATTAATTCTACAAAAATAAAACATATTTATTTTAATAAACTGTCTTGAAGAACAAATGTTGGCAAAACTTCACAGTTGGGGTAAATATGCATACGCCAAAAATTATAATATTTTGTCAAAGGATCAGCATTATAAGCAAAACGAAATTGAAATTTTTTGTGATGATTGACAGATTTTAATATCTACACATTATGTGCTCATGGATGATTTTTTATTTTTATTTTTATTTTGAGGGTATACATTGCTATGAAGTGTTGGGAAGAATTTTTCGCCAGCAACTCAGTTGTAAGAATTAGTCACTAGTAGATATTCACATAGTTTTGATTTGCAGAATTAGTAAAGGCCATATTACATTATTGCAGTCGGCCATGTGGTTGAGCAGTGAAGGAGCCCGACCCGTAAGCCATAAGTTTAGGGTTTGGTCTTTGGAAATTTAATATGTTTAAAAATGTTCTTCCTGGGTATAGGAATGTTTTTTTATTCGAAGGGCCTATCTACCTTTGGAAAACCAAATCTTTGCTGTAAAGTACCTGATGTATAAACTTTATGTTTTGTACTATGATGTTATGTCAGACGTCTTTAGCTTTCAGTTTTCCTGTTTCACTTTAGAAAAACCGACACGCTATGTTGTTCTGCTTTATGACCCTACGATTATAACTTGCTCAGGACCACTTGCAATAAGAATGAAATATTAAAAACATATTTCTTGTTTACGCAGTGTGTCAGTCGATATGCAACATAAAATAATTATTGCTGCATAAATATTATACTACGTAACTGTTATTAAAATGAATACATCAGTATACGCAGCCGACGCATGGTCATTATTTACTACGTGGAGCATTATCATATTTTTTTTTTGTTCAGAAGTAGTCTTGCAAATCAAATAGAAGTAGGACAGAGCTTATTTCAGTTGGTATGATTTATTGAATTTCATTCGAGGAGTAAAGTGAGAAACGTCGTAACGTTTAAGTGTCAAGATCGTAAAAAAATCAATCAAAATAAAAAAGAACAAAGTAATTCTTAAATTACAAATCAGGAGAATAGTTTACTGTAAAGTTGATCTGTTCGAAGTGTCACTACATGTATTATCTAATTATGTTAAAGTTAGCACTTTTTGAAGTTCTGTATGTTTTTTCTATTTCAGCCAACTTGTATATTTTATTCACTTGTCGCTGCAAACATAGCAGCGTTAGTAAATAACACATCCTAAAAATTTCACAAAAAAAAACAGTACATATCGGAGCTACAATACTTTTTTTTTTTCACTATTAACTTATTCTTTACAAAACGATCTGCAGAAGAGTCACATTAGCCTAGACAGCCTATATTTTAGTGCTTTTGTTTACCAGTAGATGTTTTTATGTCGGCAGTGTCATGTTATCTATTTCACGCTTTATATTCTCACCTGATGTCGAGACGCTACGAGGGCGACTTACGTTCTAAATTTCCCGGCGCTTGATAAACCAGCATTAAAATATGTAAGCTGTTCTAACCTCTTCGTACGATCGCTATAGCAATCGACATAGCTTATTCACAGTATGAAGGGAATAGTCTATCTGTACAATTTTATTTGGGTTTGGACGAAACCATTCGTTTTTATCGATAGCATATTTTCGTCCCTTGATAAGAACACGAAGAAATATAATAAGTCAACTAAATAATTCCTTTCGAGTTTTTTTACTGTAAGTTTTTTAGTACCACAGCGCGAATGCTGAATAGGAAAAAAAACGTATTAGTGCGCATTGAAATTAAATCGAAGTTTTGCCAAAATCTCGTTAGGCTTGGCAAGTCTTTATTAATTAATTTCGATGTCCTGATTAAGTTGTTTTTAAATGCATGAATTAAAGCAGAAATAAAGAAATACAGCAATTTCTGATATGCATCTTAATGCTTTTTTTAGTTTGTAATAATGTGGCCATTAGTTTGGTTTATTTATTTACTTTTTACTGCTGTGACTATTACAAAACTTTTTACTGGTATATTATGCAGGTAATTTAATACTTACTTTGGTCCGTAGAAAATAATTATTTGAAATTCGTAAATAATTTCGAATTAGATTAGAACTTTCGATCACTGATTCACAGAACTTTGCTTGAAAGGCCCTCTTCAAGTAATTACGAAAATTCGTTGCACTTGGAAAGTAAAATTAGATTGCATTTTGCATTATTGGTGTATTAAGATGTTACTCTGTCCACAAATTATCTAAACTAGAATTATTGTAAATGTTTTCCGTCATGTTATGCTGAACGTTGTAGTACCGTGAAAAACCGGTCAGGTATCATTCAGCGTAGAGTGCATCTCATGACTTTTTTGTTAGAAAATAACCTGGAAAGGATCTCTGCCTAGGACACCGTGGGGTGTGTTTTTAGTAGTGACCAGCAGGAATGTTGGTTATCCCTTATGGTGATGTCACAATGGCGCTGCAGAGGCGACGCGAAGTGCATGAGGCGAAAAACAATTAATAGTCAGCCAGTGAGTAGCCGTGTCCGAAACAAAGCTTTTTTATTAATTAATGTTTGGGAATTTAGAGTGAATAGATTCGAACGTTATAAAACTGCGCAAAGGTTGGAAACTGTATACATGATGGTATTTCGTTGTTTTGTTGAATGTTTATTTTTATTTATTTATTACTATTATTTTTTTTTTACTTTTCACTGTTGAATAAAGTGTCTATTCTTTACTGTACATAAACTATTTAGCTGTTACTTCACATCCTAAATTACGAATTCTACGCTACATATATATTGTTTTAGGATTAATTAATTTACAAAGTACAGAATTTATATTTAAGTAAAAAAATTATTTGCTACATACAAAATAGTACTATGAGCTTTTAATTTACATTGTTACTGTTTTTAATGGATGTGTGTACGTTTTTCAGCCGAAAAGCGGAGTATAGAACGTAAGTATACACCAGCCGACGAATTTACGAAGCTATTTGGAAGTTAACGTGCTACTTTACCTCAGTAAATTCTACACCCTAAATATCCAGATATTTACTGCACTAACCTGGTCACGTGGTTGATTTCGTAACCTAACTAGTTGGTTCGGACACGGCTAGTGTCGAGGCGGACGCACTGACGTCACAGAAACCACGACGCTTATTGGCTGAATATCTTTTGTTATTCTCCTCGCATACTTCGCGTCGCTTCTGTCGCGTCATTGTGTCGCCACCATTATGTGCGAGGCCTCTTAGAGAAAATAAGGCGACTCGACAATAACTACGGACCACAAACATATTGTCTAAAATAAATCCAACCACAGAAAAACGTGAAACTCGAAACTGTGACTATCAAATCCCTTGTGAATGTAGAAGTATGTACTTTGGACAGCCAGGCCTCCCAACATCACCAAAATAATATAATAAGGTGAAACAATAATCCAGTCTGATCGATCGTGTTTACGAAAACAGTCACTGAACATTATTGGGAAAATGTTACCCCATGTTAAGCGAATCAGACAAAAAGGAAAATAAAATATCCGGCATTTATTGTCATCATCCTGACTTAATACTGAACTAAAATGTAAACGAACTCGTTTAATAAAACAGATAGGTCTGCTTATTTTCTATACATATAAATAGTATAGAAAAAATATTTTTTAAACAAGCAGTTAAATAAAACAAAAGTTCATGATTTACTACTCATTGCATATAGACCATTACAAGCTGCGTGGCCAATCATGAGGCAGCTGTGTTATAATTGGCACAGCTGTAAGTAGGCATGTTTTCTACGTAAGCCCCTTGTTGTTCCATGTGTGTCAGTTCCGAAACGTTGCATCTGTTGTCGAAGGAAGCCTGCTAAGATCACTTACATTCGACTCTCTGGTCATTTATGTTGCCCCCCTCCCTCGTTTGGGGCATGGGAACAGAGAAGGCGATACGTTGAACATAACACGCCCGTCAAACACCTCATCGCCTCTAGGCGCGAAGTACAAAACTAGCGTGCAGTGTTTTCATAGAATTTTTTTTCCAAAAGGGAATTCAAGCGATGACCGTGTTATTTTATTTGTGGAATGTATGTGGTAAAATCCAGTGCAGCTGTCTATGGCTTTGTTTTACGATTACGGTTACGGTTGATATTTTCTCAGCTACAGCAACATGAAACAGTCATTTTTACCACTTCGGAGGAGCTTGGTAATCATGATTTTAATTAGCGGACTAAATTTTTAATACTGTAGGGTCATAGTTTGAATTGTGCCTTATTTTCGTAGATGAACGCATTAGTAACATTTTTTTATAGTTAAACGAGAAAACATACTTTACGTACAACGCTACAGCACGGCTCGCGCGTTCGGTCCACTAATTAATATTCTTCTTTAGTTGTTTGTGTCGTATTTCTGGATTCAACGACCACGTGTATTCCTTTACGGAGTTATTTTATGTAATTTCTTCTTATACTTTTTTGGTTTTGTTTCGTCTTTCTAGTTCAGACCGTATTCCTTTCCGAAACTCTCATTTGATCGCATCCATAAAAGTGGTTCAGTTTAAAATACACCCATTGTAAGAATCGTTCGAAGATGTTACCGAATGTAAGTACACCATTGTAGTATCTGCGATACTTATGTTTTAAGCATAAATGAAAGCCGATATAGAAAATCGGTTTGGCAGTTTTGTTTACAATAGTTTTTACTATGTTGGCTAATTTATTCGAGACATTAAACGCTACGAATACATCTAATTATGTAACTAACGAAATGTTGGTTAATTGACTTACTAATCGAAACCGTGTAATTTCTTGTCTTGGAAAAAAATATCAGAGCAAAAGCCATTTTAAACAAAATTACCTGAAGGATTTTGTCATATATGCTCTTGTTTAAGCTTAAAAAAAAGTATTCTCGCAAAGACAGCGGGAAACAGGCGATCGAAGTGCGTGCAAAGCGAATGGAATGGCTATAAGCGTTCTGCTGTAGGCATGTCACAGCCGCAGATACTCTTGACGCACATCCTGCCCTTGCGACGCGCGCAGAATGTATAGTCCGCGTGGCATAGCAACGATAAATCGTTATAGCCAAGGCTGGATCAAACTTTGGGTCCTAGGGGGACAGCATGCCTTGTAAAGTAGAAATATCAAAGCCCCAAGCAAAAATTAGGGCCCGGGGTCTTCCCCCGAAAAAATTTGGATTTCAAGCTGTAAAAAATGGTGCTGTTTACGGAGTTTACGAAAAAAAAAAAAAATTGAATATACAGCTTTGAGAAACTATTATTTTTAAGAATTTCTTTTTTAAGTGCTGATATAAAATAATTAAAGTTCTTAATCGTCTGCTTCCACGTGTCTATAATTGTGTTAGCCCTTGAAACACATATAATAATTTTAATGAATACTAAACTGAATAGCAAAACGCATTTTAGAATATAGAAACTATAACATTTTATATAACTTATGAAACTATTTATTTACTATCTATCACAAAATCGTGTAGCCATGATTGTGTTGTAAATGTTGTGCTGTCTTAGAATAAGTGTAAGGTAATATTTTTCAGTATCTTACTTGTCATTTATTCGGTGTAACTTTTTTGTGAGCAATCCCTGGTGGAGCTACATGGCCCTTATGCCTTCCCCTCGCCCCTCTGGACCCATCTCAGGTTGTAGCTAACCTACAGCTTTACCTTGGAAGTAGGCGAGTGTCGTACACTCCTGCCATGAAACTCAGAGTAAATTGCACCATGTCACGAGCGCGAGCTATCCATCACTTTACAGCTTTAATATTGCGTTACTGCGTCGTGTGAGCAACGCTTGACGGAATTGTCTTGCACGACACCGCGGCACGGATTGCACGCCTCTCGAACAAGCTGAGGCCGGGCTGGGGAGAAGAAATTGCAGAGAACAGCACTTGCGACAAGTAATCAACTTGCTAATACGTAACAGAGTTCACGAGGTCTACAGGCCATTGCGCGTGTACACATCCGGCGCCATCTTGAAACCACATAGTGAAGTTGAAGTATGGGTAATGGAAAGGCAAGACGTCGAGCAAACGACTGGAGTGCTTAATCGTCGATAAAATCTGAACTACTTGACATATTTCGACGAGACTTTTTTACTGAGTAGATATTTTTATACACAGAGCACTAGACGGTAGTATGTTTTGCTTTCGAGTAAAAAATTAAAAACTGTTTTTAGAAAACTGAGGGCTTGAAGCCACAAACTCTGTACAAATGGAAAACTTTAATTTCTATAGTTTTCAATGTGATAATATCCAGGCCTCTATAATAACTGAATTTCAAAAATACTCGTGTTTTGATTTGAAAATATTAATTTTATCCCAAAACCTCTCGCGCAGAGCTTTAGGGATGTTAGAATTATTTTCAAATATTATTCCAAATGCACAGTCGACTACCGACTGTTGATAGTCGATGTTCGAATATGATTCACAATGTGCATTCTAGCATATGTGTACACGCCGACACTCACATATATACACACAGAATGTTCAGAAACAAACGCATAATCACACCCCGCGAAATTGGAGACGGAAATGTAAATGGCAAAATGTTGCACGACGACATTTTACGTGCACAGTGTGGCAACACTGCACGGATCAAGTCCCCTCTTGCACTCCACGTCCAGATATTATTTTATGTATGTTACGTCAAATAAATTTAGAATCATGTTTGGGCTTCTCGGGATTTGAACCTACGCCCATAATAAGCAGGTCAAAACATTAGTAGTAAGACTAATAAGATATCTGGGAAGCGCAATAACGGATTAACTACCGTGCTATGGTGCCACAATGTGCACATGAAATGTCATCGTACAGCATTTTGTCTCTAACATTTTCATCTCCAATTTAGCCCAGGATTCGCGTGGTGTGGTTATTATGAGTTTTTTCTATATAGACATCCTGCATAGATATGGATGTTTGTATGTTTGAGATCGAAAAATTCCGTCATCGTTTGACCGATCACCATGAAACTTGGCACATATGATAAGAGGTTTATGTTATCCATTCTACTCTAACTCGCCACTAGATGACACTGTAGCGCATCAACTTCATCCGGCCACCATTGTCGCGATATAGAGGTATAATTAAGGTTAATTCTACTACAGGTTAGAAAGATCAATGTTATAAGTTTGGCACAGGGAAAATTTCTGCCACTTGAGCGCTGGTATCGCTAGTGCACCAAACTGACCAATCACAAAGCTTTCCTGAATTTTAAGTTACATTAAATCGGTTTCTTTTCACTTTAAAATTAAATTAAATTACTAATATAATTTCAAAGTTTATTTATATTTAATTTTACTACGGTTTCGTATTTTTCTGGTCACTTAGTGATTGAAGCGAAACTAGTGGCAGAAATTTTCCCTGTGCCAAACTCTCCCATAAGAAAACGTATTTTCTTTCTAACCTGAAGTAGAATTAACCTTAGTATAATATACACTAGCAGGACAACGTCCGCTGGGTTCTACTAGTTGTTTATAAACACTGCTTGTTCATAAGTCCATGGTTTTACTGTATAGTTTGTAAACATAGTTGCTTATTATTTGGTAGTATACTAAATCTCGAAAACCTGTGTTTGTTTACATAATGTGAGTGTTACTAATTCTTGGATCAGTGTTCAGCGATCCTGGCCTATGAGTCAAGGGTCCCAAGTTCGATTCCTGATCGGGCTGGAACATTTCAGTTACTTACCTGGGTTCAACACTGGGTGTTGTGTTGTCGCCTCTTCCACATACCGTGGAAGACAACGGCACACCACCGCCTAGTTGTTGTGTACCAGTGTTCCGCCCGAGGTCCATACCAGCTCCGGGATGATCACTCATCATGTGATGACGAGAGCAAATATAAACGTAATACCGTCGACTGGTAAAAAAAGGGGGGGGGGGCAGACTGCCCCGGGCGCCGGGTTAGAGTGGTCCCGAAAATTATTACTTGGGAATGAAATGTAAATAAGTGTAAAACAGATGCAATATATACCAATATTTAGACTTTTACTAGTTTTGTATTTCTATTAACTTTGAACACCATATAATGTTATAAATACAGTAAGCCTATTTATAATAAGAATGCACACTTAAAACACTGCTAATGGTAGCTAGTAAGTACAGGTTTTATGTATTTCTACTATAATGTTATACTGTTATTTACGTGAGCGCACAACAGTGTATGCAAGATACGTTTATTACTGTTGGGTTGATTGGACTGATGGGAAAAGGGGGAGGGAATCACAGTTCTAGCCCCGGGCGAAGGAAAGCTTAGATCCGTCCCTGCAACTGGGGTAGCTTAGTGGCAGCTAGAGGTAACTTTGTAGAACTCTAAATGTTTATTTTGGGCTGTCTAGTGAAGAAATGACTAAACTTATATGGGTCGAAAGTTTCGACAGTCAGTCCAGCAGTCGAAGATAAACGTTCAACCAGCTCTGACGGCCGCGGTCTCCCTAGAGCACTTGTCTTCGGGAGGGAGGGGGGAGGGGATCGGTCTCCGAATTTTCGCACCCTGTCGAACGATGTTTCTGGTCGGCGGGTTTCTCGGGGGAGATCTCGTTTTCCCCGCCCCTTCATTCCAGCGCTGCTCTATTTATCATGCCACCACTCACCAGCGGTAAAGACCTTCGCCCTTCACCTGTTTCAAATTTCCACGTTTGTCACGTGGGAACAACGGAGTGATAAGAGCCAAAGTACCATGCTGGACGGTAGGCATATCGCCTCTATTCACAGTGCGTCAAACTGGCGTGCAACGTTTTCTTGTAGTCTTTATTTTTATTGCCCTTCAAGCGGAGACGCTAAAATTTTGTTTTTGGATAGTATTAAGTAAAGGCCAACGCATGCCTCACGCTTTGTAGTTTGCGAATTCAGGCGGTATTTTCGGTGTTACAACAGTTTTTTTTTTCTTTTACCATTTTGAGAGGCCCGAAAATCGTGTTCCTAACTAGCGTGCTAAAAGTTCAAAAACATAGGAGCCTAGTTTCAAGTTTGTGTTCTTTTCGTGGATAAACATAATATGAATAATTTAAGTGGTTTCGTGTAAAATGTAATACGCGTGACACGCTGCAACGCCTTCCATGCGCCAGTCGAGGGCAAAATCTCGTCACTCCACTGTGACGGCTCAGCGGCCAACTGCGTGGTTTTGTGGATGCATTCGTGGAAAGTGTAGCATTTCAACTTTGACTGCCTGCAGTCGACTGTCAACACAAATAACTTGCTACTGGAAAGGACGGGGTCGAGTAACAATGGCAGGGCCCGGTAGACTTTTTTGTATTTTTTTTTTTTTGGGATCCTAGGCAAGCCAATTTATTTTATGTTTATATATTTCATCTTAATTACATAATACAAATTAAGATTAAAGTTTAATTAAAGATAAAATTGTTCATAATGGTGGTTAGTTTAAAATTATAATAAATTACATTAAAATAAATAAGTACAATTAAAACCCTGGATTGACTTAGGCCCAGTAGGGTATTCAGTGTTTTTTATAAACTGCGTATTGTGAATCAGCACTTACAAAACTAGCCACAAATCACACCTTCAGATTCCCCAATATCAAGGATACAACTACGGAAAATCATTCAGCTACCCTTCCTGCAGTCAGTGGAATCGTATGCCGGACGACGTGAAGTGTTTCCTGGGTAGTTTTGGTGGGAAGCGAACGTCCTATTTGTTGGCGTCTATCGTGACCCTGTTATAGGCAGTGAAGTGAGTATAATGAACGCCTGGCTAATTTTTATCTAGCCAAAATATTACTTTCTACCACTCTTAAAATATACTGTAAATATGTCAACGTAAGTTATAAATACAGACATTGTCTGAGGCAAAAATACGTTTTGACATTTTAAGGGACCTCCCTAGATAGGCTGCGTTTGTGTGTGTGAGGCTGGAGCGGTAAGGTTGCCGTTGACCGGCGTATGTAATGTATTATCGCCTCTCCGTGCAAGCCACTCAGCTGGCGTGCAGTGCTTTACTATTATCCTTTTCCTTATGGGACTTGAAGCGGTGACCACATTATTTTACTTGTTCAAATTCTAACGTTTGTTCCTGTAGTTGTATCTTTCGAATCCGGTTGTTATTTTTACAGATACGACAGTCTGGAAAACCCATTTTTGGCCATTTTGAGTGGCCCGAAATTTAAGAATTGGTAAACGTGCTGAATGTTTAGCGACATAGTTTGAAGTGGGTCTTCTTTTCGTAGATATACACATATAATACACTTTTAGTAGTTTCGTCAAAAACAGAATAATAGCAACTCGCTGCAACGCAATTCAAGCGCAGGTAGGGAAACCACTTAATTCTTTTAAACCAGCTCGATAATTATGTATTTTCAAAACATATATTGTTAGCAAGTAAATATGAGGAGTTGTATTATAATAATGTAGCGCGAGACAATATTTTATTTTTCACTCTTCCTTCAGAATTGATAGAAAATTAAGTTACGTAGTTTTACAATTACGGTGTGTGTTATTATATATATATTCCTGACAGGCGATTTTCAGAAGTATCCCATTACCGTGAGCTAGCTGCATATACCCACCGATTCCTTGGCAGACATATCGGTAACGCGTGTGATAGTTTCGTTTACGTTTATTTGAAATACGTGGCAGGTAGGTGGCCGCCCCCGGGACGACCTTGCGCCCACACGTGTCCGCCCACGTGGCGACATTAGTGGAGGTGCGTCATGACCGGCCCCATGTTGGACTGCCAGCTGACGTCGTCCGCGAACTCCTCCCTTTACCAGACGTTAGCCTTGCACATAGGGGTGATGAGGCATGTGATGAACGAGTAAGTGTCGACCTTAAAGCCTCCGGCTGAACGCGGTCGATGTAGTTCAGTAGCACACAAGTTTGATATGCAACAGTGTGATATTATTTCACGTACTGGGGGCCGATTAAATATCGCCACCTTCTATTTGCACCGACGCAGCGCAACGCAAGTGCAGAGCAGGTTAAACGGGTCCTCTATGTCATTACATGAGTAAGTAATTCCAGGCAGCGCAAGCAGACGCAAATTTTGCGTTGCACCCATAAAAAGCGATATTTAATCGGCCCCCTGGTTTGCGCGGCAGTTAATCTTTGGAAAAAAAAGGGGGGGTGGCGGTATGTCCAATGGTTCGTGGTGGGAGGTTAGGTGATCCCACCCCGGAAAAATTTATATTTCAAGGGGCACAACTGCACAATGGGGGCTCTTTAAGCAATTTTTAACCCCGGACTCAGAAAGAGGGGTGTTATAAGCTCAACACGTGCACCTGTGTGTCCGTCTGTTTGTGGCATCGTAGTTTCTAAACGGATGAACCTATTTTAATTATTTATTGTTTTAAGGTGACTTGATTGAGTGTTCTTAGCTATGATTCAAGAAAATCTGTTCAGCAGTTTGAAGATCATCAGCTGTTTTCTAGTGTTTGAAGGGATGTGAGCAACTTCCACTGGTCTGATCGATTCGTAGTTTAACGTCCTGTAACTTCAATGATATTACAATAACATAGTCACCTTGACCTGATGCTGCATCATCATTTGGAATTTTCAGGATATCCTACTCCTAACCAAATTACAGTCGGATTTTTAAATTGTTAATTTAACTCTTACTTATCGTATAACAATTTTGAACAATTTTATTAGGTAATTTTCATGGTTGAGACAATCCCCCCATAATAATTTGGAGGGAGGGGATGTCTCGTCCTCCCCACCAGACACGCTCATGATTGCACGTGTCGAAAACCAAGAATTTAACTACAAATACCAGGAGGTATTTTTCTCTTGTACCCGCTTTCAGACCTCTCCCTACCACTAAGGCGATCTGGTTTCGTTTCCCGGCGGGATCGGTCCCCGGATTTTCGCATGTGGAAATCGTGCCGGACGATGCCGCAGGTTTGCGGGTTTTCGCGAGGATCTCCCGCTTTCCCCCGCCCTCTCATTCCGATACTGCTCCATACTCACCTCATGTCATCCCTCACCAGCGCTAAAGACCTCGGTATTGAGCGCTGACCAAAATATCTCACTCACTCGCTCAGACCTCTTCCCCACTTGCCTCTATCCGCCTGTGACATTAAAGACTAATTTTCAATATGATAGTACTATCATGATAGCAACAATTACGAGAGTGTGTGACTGTCACTGTCGTGATAATGTGTTTACATGAGCATGATAACATGTGCGATAGTGAACCTCGCAATGAAAACGTCGAAAAGGATAAATTGTAAATAAAGTGGATCGGACATTGGTTAGTTGAATGTACTGAAATGATGTAGTGATTAACATTCAGCAATACATAATTTCCACGTTAGCACTGCAACATTGTTAACACAAAGACAGAAGATGTGATAGTTGCAGTGCTCTCACGACAGCACGAGTGTGACTATCATAGCGTTTACGGCGTGAGTTACTTTCGTAAAGTAGTTATCGCGATTTGCTATAATTGAGGAAACTAGCCTTCAGTTTAGTATAATTCAGGTTAGTTTAATATGGTAAAAATGCCGCACGCTGAATTGAAGGACTTTGTTTGGTTTGGAATATGCAATAAAAATAAATAAATTTGTCATTGCTAGGGTCACGAACTTTTCGCGAAAATAGTTTTGCCCCAGTGTGTTACGTGTACATCTGCAGTTATGCTTGATTACCAGTGATTGTAAGTTTTAACTCACAAGGCCTGTTTACACCGAAAAAAATAACAGCAACAATGTTAATTACAAAATGTTGGTTACAAAAATGTTACCAACAAAATCTAAGCTACGGTAGTCTATTTGCTATCGGTGTTGTTAGCAAATGTTGCTAACAGTCATAAGAATGATGAACGTATGTTAATAACAGTGTTGATGACAAAACTGCAAGAAACATTACTGATAACATTGCTAGTAGGCCTAACATTTGTTGCCAACATTCTTTGATCTATATTGCTCTAGAATGGGTCGGGGAAAAGATGTTACCAACAGTGTTGGTGACAAAGTTACTAACATGTTTAAGTTCATAATTTGTCTTGGTAACAATTGTTTTCCACAAAATATTGGTAACAAATATTACTAACATTTCTTCGAAAATATTAACAAAGTTAATAACTGAATGTTGGCAACAATGTTGAAAACACAATGTTGCCAACAATTTCCGATCATTTTTGAAACATTTGTTAGTAACTTTGTTGAAAACACGTGCTATTAGCACTGGTGTAAACTCGGTTCCACGTCTCTTGGGCTTCTATCCGCAAATCACAGAATTGCCGTGTTGCAGTATTCTTACTGAGTCCACAGTCAAAAAGAGACGTCACTTCACAAAGACATGCAGCCAATATCCATGAAGTAGAACTGCAGATGTGCACGTAAGACACTGACACAATCTGGGGCAAAACTACTTTCGGGAAAAGTTCGTGGTCCTACTCATGGCGCTGCAAGTCTTCGCGTCTGCGGCGCATGTGCAGACACTCGATGTACTGTTTATGTAGTACGGCCTTTATTTATGCGCTAGTGCTGCTAACAACTCGACAGTCGCTCGGTTATCTACAGGAGGTTGCAATCTTCCATGTCGATATTCTGGGGAAACAATCCTCACGTGTAGAGGAACAAAAAATGTCGTGTGGACATAGGTCCGAAAACGCACAGTTTCTTCGCTACAGTTCTCAATACATTATGTATGGTTGATAGCGCGCGAGAAGGATCATGTTGCTGTAGGGCATCATGACTCGACGTTGCATCGACTGCCAAATACGATGATGAATCCCTGGGGAATCTTTTATTACGTCGCACCCCGCCACAATACGATTACGAAGAATTTCCTCGTTTACAGGAGTTGCATACACACATGCCTTTAAATACCCCTCAACAATATAGTAGTCCAGTGGATTCAAATCAGGGCTCCTTGGTGGCCACGGAAAAGGGCCACCTCTACCTATCCAACACTCACCAAACATTGCATCTAGGCATGGGCGGAAAATTGCGCAGGAGCTCCATCATACATTAAGTACATGTCTTTCATACGTGTAATGTGGCATCTTCCAACAAAATAGGCATGTTATTCATTAAGAATGCTTCATATGTCTGTTGTTGGTGGCGTGTTTGCACCATACTACGAGGATTTTACTGGGCCCAGATGTGTTCATTATGATAATTAATTATCTGGTCCCGTTTAAGTGTTGCTTCATCAGTAAACAAGACCGTTTCACAGGAGGCAGGGTTCAAGCATTGTTCGCCAAACCAAAGGCAAAACGTACCATAAACAGGAAAATCCGCAGGTGTCAGGGCCTGAACACGCCGTCATGGTATGGAATCAACATGTTTTCATGAAGCAATCTACAAGCCAGCGTATGGCCCACATTAAATGTAGTAGCTACTCTCAGTGTGCTGACATTGGAGTTCTCGTCCACTTCATGCAAGAGTGCCTCTTCCAACGCCGGCGTCCTCGTCCCTCTCGGCCGTCCTCTGTCACGATTGACTGGTTTGAAGGTTCCGTGTTCTCTAAGACGGCGATGGATTGCTTCAAATGTACGTCTGTCTGGACACCGTCGTTGTGGGAAGCGTGCACGATACAAATGCTGTGCGGCGCTGCCATTACATTTGCCAACCCATACACGAAATGTGCATTAACTAACTCAGCATTGGAACAATCCATTTTGAACCTCTTTCTTCTGTGGTGTACATGCGCTGCGAAAGTGTCCGGGAGCAGGCCTGGTGAGTCTGTTAGGGGTAAGATGGGCCCCGACTCAAACCAAGAGGTGATTGAGCTGAGGATATCAGTCGGGGGACAGGTCAGTGGGCGAGAACCAGGGTTGGGTGGCCCTTGGCTCTCTCGCTAGCTTCTGTCTTCCTTTGGAAGTTGGTATGGAGGCACAGTTCAGGGTTCCATTAAAGGGTTCGGGTGCTTCCAACTGACTGCTAGCTAAGTCCACTGCGTGGTAGAGCGTGATTTCTCTTCTCGCCCATGGGGACCGGGCGCCGGAATGGCCTAGGCTAAGAGGCGCCGTTAACAAAGAAAGCCACAGGAAACTGTGAGAAACCTTGTATGTGATGTACATGCAATGCTTAATCCACCTCGATGCTCGAACGGGAAATGTGTGCGTCCAATCCAATGGTTCGTACGACTCAACTGGTATGGGTCTGCCTACAGCTGCGATGGCGCTCCACAGCAACATGGTCCTGCTCGCGTGCAATCAACTATACTCCATGACTCATGTATTGGGAACTGTAGCGCAGAAACGGTGGGTTTTAGAACCTATGTATACATATCGACATGGAATATTGCAACATCCAGTATAGTCGTGCCTGTGTGTGGCCAAGGATTGCCGGCCTCTTCGCTGCCGTCAGCGATCACGACCCGTGGAGCGAGGATCCGGGCCGCCGTATGTCGTCTTCGTGCTTCCTCGCCGACGTCAGGTAAGACCTCAACCACGGTCATAGAAGAACACATCTGGACACTGCAGTTGAAGCATGACCCGCATATGACTGATTGGCGCCACTGGTAGGTACACTGGTGACATGTTAACTTCGCAGGTAAATGAAACTACGAGTAGGTTGGTTACTTGTGACAGGGTTACTTTGCTCAATTTCGTGGGAAGTTAACTTTGAACCACGTGTTTTTGTTTCGAGTGGATGTTTGCAACTTCTTAAATTAATGAAGACTTTGCCTCTCACCATTTTAATACTAAGCAATACAGGAGGGTCTCATCCCGCGGGTTGTATTATTTTATTTTATTTTTTTTTTTAATCTGAGAAGAAAAGTGTGAAGTTTGCGAGGAAGTTTGCGATTATAGCGTGAGTTCCGTTTACCTTGCGCTACGGTGCAAGCTTCGCAGTTGAACTTTGTAATTTGCTCGACTGCAGCGAAAGGTAAATAGGATTCACGCCATAATCGCAAATTTCACACTTTTCTTCTCAGAATTTAGAAAAAAAAGCGAAACATAAAATAATTCAAAACGCGGAGTGAGAACTCGCCTTAAGAGTAATGGCATCTCAAAATCTTCAGATTAAATAAAATTAATCGGGATGTGAAAAATAACCCTAGTTTACGGTTACAAGTTGGTGCCCGAGCCGCTAGCGACACTAGCAGTATGGCAGTGTGTTACGATGTTAAGGGCGCGGTTCACCTCAGTTTTCAACTTCTTTTTTTTTTATTTTTATATTTGTACCAGATGTTTTTTTTCTTATTTTAGACATAAATTGTGATTAAATCTTCGTCTTTGGATATTTGTGTATCTCTCATAGTTTTTGCGTAATGAGTTGTAAACGTCAAAATTTGCACTTCACGGTTTTATGCACGCCACTAAAACCAACCGACATACCAAACCAAAAAAATTCACAGTGTATAACATTTTTGTAAGCCATGATTTGACCTATATAAAAACAAAAAAAGTAATATTTTGTATTTAATAAAAATTGCCGAATTTTTAAACGAGAACTTAAAAATTTCAACAATTTAATATATACCGGTATATAATATATTTTATATGTGTCAAATCACAGCCTACAACATTGTTATACACTGTGAATTTTTTTTTTTTTTTGGTTTGGTATGTCAGTTAGTTTTAGTGGCGTGCATTAAACCGTGAAGTGCAAATTCTGATATTTACGGCTCATTACGCAAAAACTATAAGAGATACACAAATTCCCTAAGAGGAAGATTTAATCACAATTTACGTCTAGAATAAGAAAAAAAAATTATCTGGCACAAATATAAAAATGAAAAAAGACGTTGAAAACAGGTGAACCGCCCCCTTAAACAACACCACTATACTAGTGGCGCTTTCAGTACAGTTATAAGCATTGGTAGGCTATTGTCCATACCTGTATTTATAAAACCGTGGCTACATAGACGTTTCTTCCACTGTGATATTCATGGCACCAGCTGGAAAACATGTGACAGCTATAGGGTTTTGCTGGTGTTCGTCTCGCCAAATAATCGTTTTCTGTATACCAAGGTGGTTTAGTGGACAGACTACTCGCTCCCCCTGAGATGGCGATCCGGACTCGATTTCCTGTGAGAAAAATGACCGGCGGGCTTTCTCGGGGTACTCCCCTTTTCTCATCCTTTCGCGTTCAGTCACTACTTCAGAATAGCAGGACTCCATTTCATGCCATACTTTAGATTTCGCCAGACGCCTACGGTTCAGACGGTAATTATTTTTTTTTGTGTGTATGTCAACTGTCAGCAATAAAATCACAGTTAAAAAAGCACTCTTTTGTAGCAAAATGAACTAAAATTTGAAAACAATCTTACATATAAGCATTTTATTCAACATCAATTTACTGACCCACAGTTAGTTATTGCTTAGTTTTTTGTATAAGCTTAAAATAAGAATAAAGTCAGCGACCAAAAAATTTACCTTAAAAGCATGGGGTGGTTGATATGAATCGTGCTAAAACATTTAATCGCTAGTTATTCATGAAGGTAGGTAGAGAAACACCCCTTTTTCTGGTTGTCCCATTGTTTCCTTGTCGAGAATCGACAGTCGTATATTGACACGTGTGTATGCAGCAAACCACTCCAGTGTTTAAGCCTGTTATCATGTCCTCCCTATAAACAACCTGGTCTGTTATGTAAACTCGCTGTCACGACGAAACAAACGTGTCTCAAAGGCCTGGTAACAATCCTTTTTTATCAACACGGACAGGATCGTGTGAAGAGTGTGTGTTGGCAATGTGGCGGTCACCCAAGTGTGTTGTGAAACTCTGACACGGTATTATCCTGATGTGGCTCTCCAGGAGTATGGTTTTACGAATTATAAGTCCACTAGTATATGTAAAATAGAAAAAAAGAGTCAAACTGCACAGAGTGCCTGATATGAGTGGCCACTATTATTACAGTCCGTCGCCTATGAGAATTCTTATTTTTGACAGATGCGTTGGCATTTATTTTTACGGATGTTTCCATGAAATAAGCCGTTTTTTTTCTTGTGCCACAAATTATTTTTGCACAGGCACACTCAGCTGACTCAATCTGTGCTGTCTATAAAAGTGAAACGGTTTTTTTTCCTGTATTAATTTGTACACACAATAATCTTCAGAACTGTAAAAAAAAAAAAAAAAAAATAAAAAAATAAAAAAAAAATAAAAAAAAACTGGAATTATTACGTGAGACAGACTATACCTGCTGAAAGTTACGTGTGCTGACAACCAGACTGGTAGCTTAGGGCTTTTCGATATAATCAGCTGCATGCTGGGTATTTTCGGTATATCGAGGATATCGATAATATCGTAACTTTTCAGTATGTTGTTAATATTGATAATACTAACATTTCGTTATGTTAATTATATCGATAGCATTGCAACTTTTCGGTATATCGATAACTAACTTTTTTGGTATATCTATATGCTGATAACATCGATTATTATATCAACTTTTCGATTTCTGTTTTTCGAATCGTGAACTAAATACCTTGCATTTTAAAGCATGTGTTTACCGCTGTGTGGCATGTTTAATTAATGTACATTAACATTTCAGAGAAACGTAAAATGATAACGAAGAAAGTAAATCGTATAGCTGACTAAATTAGTGTAAGACTAAATAGATTTACCGATGGTAAACCTAGACAGCGACAGTGACGGTATTAATTATTTAGATTACACCTTTCTAGTCTTTAATATCACATATAATCGTCAAAATAACTGAAAATGTCACTGGCGATGACTAATTTTAAAAAAAAATTAAAAAATTACCAAGCATTAATAATATCGTCCTCGTATACGATAATAATATCGCCCAGTAATGATTTCAGCGACTAACGGTTTAAATGATAATGCTCATTTCGATACTAATTTCAATTTCGAAACCGTAGGTAAATATATAATGTTACAAGTTTGAGAGCACAATCTTTATATGTGGGCAATTCCCACGAGTTCTTTGGGATAGAGGTCTTATAATTACAAATAAAAGAGTTAAATTAAGTACTGGATTTAATAGCTCACAAAGCTACGAAATACACAAAACAGTAATCAACTAGAACTCTCACAACACAATTAGTTATGCACACAATTACTCCTGTGTCACAGACACGTTAATTAACTTTGAC
>PNEQ01119465.1:0-35102 GCA_003012365.1 Medauroidea extradentata
CTACAGAACAGCAACACCTCGCAGTAGCAGGCCAGAGGATACCTTTACGACAGGGGTCAACTACTCCAGATTCGCCACAAAACTTTCGGGGTTTTACTGCGGAAGAACAGCAGACATCAGATGGGAGCAGGATGAGCTACATGACCAGAAGTGGACGACATGTGGTTCAACCCAAACGTTTAGATCTATAAGTGTGATAGTACAAATTAGGGTGTTGAGACGTAATTGAGTTGGAGTAGTATATAAGGGATAATGTATATTAAATAAAGAAGGGGAGATGTGGTGTTGGCAGGACTGAGCAGTGATGGCGGACGGCCGGAGAAGCGAACAATATAACTAAGTGGCAGGGGACGTTAACGAAGCTTCGCGGACATAACAAGATCTATCTAATTACTGTTAATAAAATATTTTAGTGTATATTATTATGTATCATAAAACAATATTTGGAGTAGAATTTGGTTATAAAAAGGTTTGGTACATTGTAGAACTGAGCACCTGTCAGAAGAATGGTTATTTGGTTTGAATCACTTTCTGTCCTTGCACATGATTATGGTGACCAGACATTCCAGTTTCTTGCAGCCACTGTTTACTTTGTCTGATAGGTATTTATGCTGACTGGATCTATAACTCTCCTTGCTTGCATTTCAGAGCGAGTGCAAAATACCAATTACTTAAAACTGTTGTCTGCATGCATATAATTAATTTTAGTCTGACCATGTCAGTATGGAAGTAACTGTCTATGAGCTTCCATTACTAGCAGAACACAGCGTTGAGCTGTTTTCTAGATATGTTTGTTGGTTGTTATTTGGAACTTATGCCAATAAAAAACTAAGTTATGAAGTGGTACAATATTGGCAAGTGCTGGGTAAATGATGCTTCGCAAGTAACTTCAGAATTTCGATAATACTGTATGTCAAATCCCTTTATAGTTTAGTATCAGTATTTAATGAATAAAGTTAATTCTTATCTTTACTTAACAACACAACATTTAAAGGTTCCTAAACTGTAACTTATTTAGCAAGGCATCTCAGAATGAACTACTGTATTATATTATGATTACTGTATAATAATTTCACGTTGGAAACCAATTGGCATGGCACAAGAGTGAAACTGGTATCCACTGAGGAATTTAGTCCTACCATGTACTGTTGCTGCTTGCCAATACCCTGAACAGAGAGGTTTGAATTATCAAAATGCCTGTGATCTTGTTTCAAAGTTCAGAATTAACATAACAGCAACAGGGTCGATCTAGTATTTTGAAACAGACACTATGCATATGTGTTAGCACAAACTTCAACAACCTGTCACATTATTTTGGCAATCTGTAGTTATTTTATTTGTTGTTGGTAAGCAAATCTGTGTGTGACCAGACATGCACTTGTGAAGTCTACCCCTTCCCCCATCTGTTACATCTAAATGCTAAATGTAAAGTGGGGACAGAACCAGGTTACTGCAGGGATTGATGTTCCAATGGCCTGGATCCAGTGTGCAGAAAGTTGGCAATTTTTTATTTTAAATTCAGCATTTTACAAAAATACAAAAAAAAATTGAATGAGTTCTTATGGCAAATTTGGACTTTGACGTGCCACTACACAAAAAATACGTAAGCTAAAAAATTGTCTTTGTGGTAAAAAAAAATAGCACAATGTATTTCTACAAAAGAAACCATACATTTTATAAATATAAAAATTACTAAAACAATTTAAAATTTCTGTGAACTCTATACTTAACAATGTTGTTTGTGTTAAATTGTGAATGTGTCTACCTGACCTTTAAGACCTAAAAATCAGGAGCTAATGTGGTTGTTTTACAAATGCATCATAATAGAATATGTAAGTTTGGTATTGTGTAGTCATAGTAGTGTCAATACTGGATGAAATGACAAACGTGCTCGCAGGCAACCATAGTATGAATGGTACGAGCAGGCCCGCAGCAAGGGTTTCTGGGAGCCTGTGGCAGAGAATTGTTTGGGACTCTTAATGTCTGAATAATTATTTGCAGACTACTTTTTAAATTATTATAAATGTAATTAATGTACGTTTTGCATAACCAACATTGTAAAGTATGTTACAGGTCCGTACAACAATTTTTTATTACTGGTTTCGACCTTAATAAAACAAACATGTCTGGAAATAATGATTTTTTCATGGTAAAAGTGAATTGAAGATATTTAAATACATTTAAAAAACAACAGGATAAAAGTAAATTAAAGATAAAACCCATTATATAATATTTGTTGTCAATAAGCATTCAAAATTATATGATATTTCAGTAAAGCATCATTCTCATTCCAATTGATTCTGAAAACTTCTCAACAAGTCTGTCAAGTCCTTCAGTTCGCATTAAATTTGATGTAGCTGTTTGCTCGATTGCCATGAGTGCCAAACCACTGAGCTTGTCCTCTCCCATCGTACAACAAAGGTATTTCTTCAGTCGCCGCAGAGTATAAATAAGCGTTCTGCACTCGCTGTAATGATCTGCCGTGACAATGCAATTTCAAACAACTGGAAGACATCAGGAGCATTTGTAGCTAGATGATGTTGAAGAAACAATCATGCAAGTTCTACTAGTGTGGAACCGTGATTGGTGAAAATAAAACAGTCCGTAGCTTCTGTAAAAACCAAGTTGAGGAAAGAAACTTGAATTTATTTGATAAAAATTCTTGTATCTCTTTTTGTAACAGCTTCATTCAAAGGAGTTCTTTCCATGGAAGAAGAAGTTTCCAAATATGTTTTCATTTTGCACTAGTCATTCTTTGAGAGTCTAATTTTCAGATTATTAAATATTTTGCCCAAGCCTCGATGGTAAATATTTATCTTGAATTCCTCTTTTGGCGAAGCTGGAAAAAACGCAGTTTCCACGTCTCTGTGATCAAGTTTTCTGAGAACGTTCCTCTTCCTCATCATTGAAATTCTTATTATGTCACATCCTCGGACACTAAATTATTCACAGATATCTTCAGTCTCTTTCCAAAATTACTTAAACGTTGCATCATTTCGCTCTGAAGACAAGGAGTGTAGGAGTGCTTCTATTTTTGGTAATACCACGAAATTTCCAAAGTCTCGCTTTGTAACTCTTTGGCTAGTATGTCAGTGAGCGACAAAACACGATGAAGAAATTTCAAGCAGAATATGAATTCAAAATGTGTTAGCATTTTCTGCAACCCATCAGCTTCACTAACTATTTTCGTAATTGATGAATCATTTGATATTGTTTCTAGCATCTCGAAAATCTCTCAGAATTCTTTTATCACTGCTTACAATGCACAATGAACAGTCCAGCGAGTTTTCGACAAACTGCGGAGAGTTTTTTGAATTGATGTTCATTGCTCTTTTTACAAATATGTTCAAATATTGCATTCCTCTTGGCAGATGCGTGAATTATGTTATACAACGAGTTCACAGGATTCAGCATATTTCGCTGTGGTTTAACTTTATCACAAAAGTGCATCACAGCTAGATCTAAAAGATGAGTACACAAAGCTCTTGGCTCATCTTCGTTAAATTGTGCAGCTACTCCGTTGAACCGCCCACTCATGTTAAATGCCCCATCATAGGCCTGACATCGCATTCTACTCACATTTACTCCTATTTGTTCCAAGAATCTCTTGATAACATAATGTAAGTGTTCACCTGTTGTTTCTCCTGCACTTATAAAACCCAAAAACCTTTCTCTAATAGTAATGCCCTCTTGTGTTTTGTGTGGATGTTGTACACATACACTAACTTCTTCTTTGGTGGCACTATCTGTCATTTTATCACAAATAATAGAAAAACTTTCTACTTTTTAAAGGTATTTTTTTATGCTTAAATAAGAGCAGATGTTAAAAATCTGTGTGGCAGTTTGTTTTAAAATGTATTCTCCATGTTGGATGTTTTTTTTTTTCAGGGCAGTATATACTATGGTTTTTGTGGTACGTAGCTAATTATGTAATCATAGAAATTCTCATTCCATTTTTAGTCGAAATTGTATAATTTCTTGTTTTGAAAATATATAGCTATCATGGCAAAACCCATTTCAAACAAAACTGCCAGCCGGATTTTTGATATCTGCTGTCGTTTAAGTTTAAAAATTAAAATAATAATTATTGCAAGAACAGTAGAAACTAATGAGCATGACTCTTTCTTTCTCACCATTCTCCATTTCTTTCTCATATTCTCCTCGAGAACTGCTTTCATCTCTTCAAGGTTGGCTTTCTGGTCAGTAGTTACCTGGCGGTCGTAGGACATTTTTTGAAAATACGCATTTGTTGTGTAATGGGCTGTTGTTGTGCCCCTGCGAGATCTGTGACCAACACTGACATTACTCATCATTGGTTGCATATTCGACAGGCGCTACGCGATACTTTTTTCGGGGCATTGTAAAGACTCTTGGCACAATTGTGCAGACGCGTCTATCTGATCTGTCCGAGCCGATGGTGCAGATAACGATAGAGGTAAACAAACAGTAATTTTGTGTGAAGGTATTTAGTTAACATATTCCCTAGTAAGTAGTTTCGTCTCGATTGTCATTTCAGTTTAAATGCTCCGTTGCGATTACACTTACAAGTGCTAATTCTATCGATATAAAGTTGGAAAATAATGACCAATCTCTAAATAGCTATTTTAAAAATATTGCTTACATTTTTTATCATAATTCCTTCAATGAAACTGTATAAAAGAGACTATAACACATTTATTAGACCAAAATTACCAAGTTGTAAAAATTTACAGTCTTTCTGTGTTGCACTCTATCCTGTAGCATTCGTATTATCTGTGTGAGGCACGTCAACTGTGCCTCCCTGTTGCTGAAAAATGGTCGGACAGCTCAGACAACGTGATCAGACACGTCTGCGTAATTGTTCACGGGCTTCAAGTTTGTAACTGGAAGGTACGTATTTTGTTGACAAGCATTTATGAATGTGGTGCAGAGAATTGTGATTATTCCTTTTTGACGAAACTGCTTAGCGAGCATTCCTACATGCCTATACCTCCCTTGAGTAAAGTCAATGTTTGTGCTTAGAGGCTAGGGTGCGGCGTGATGCGAGTGAAGACTCGTCCTTACCGTTGCCAAGTTTACAGTACAAACTTGCAGGAAACTATACATTACCTGAAAGGAATAACGTATCTGTTGTTTCAAAGTCCTCACTTTATCTCGAACAACCTATTACAAGATTGTCACAACTATTACACTTTTCTTTTAATTGTATCCACAATAAGAGGAATATGTAAATGGAGTTGTGTGGGTGTGCAGATGTATTTAATGGATCAAATAAAGCACGTAGCACGCACTTGAAATACAGTACAGTGGGTGATGTTGATATTTCTTAAAATTTTCAAGCTTTTGAAAATGCGTTTAAGTTAGTATTACGCTAAGAAAATTTTTGAATAGTATTTATGCAGAAATAATAATTGTAAATAACTTTTTTTATTATCTTGCAAGTTATTGTCGACTGCACCATTTCTGTTGTTGGGCTGCAAAATGCTTAACTCGTGTAAGGCCCATTGACAACGGGTATTGTGTAACAGATGAATCTGATTTGCATCACTGCATATTTTTAGATGTGAGTTGAGAAATACAATGTTAACTTACTTCGATTTTATTCTAATACAGTTCTCTGTACAAAATGTTTTTTAAGTGTAACTTCTTGTTTAATGTAATTTGGAGAATATCGCGCACATACATGTAAACTGGAAGTTATTTAGCCCTTGGTAGTTGTGACGTGCTGATATGAATGAATCACAAATGAGGCAAGTCAGTTTCGTCGGTCGGTTGTTGCTGTAGGCTCGTCCCATCTTCTCGACCTGCTCTTGTGTGCCGTAGGAACGGCCGAGGAGTTTTGCTCATCTTGTCGCCATCGGCTAGGCCTTAAACACATTCCATGGAGTAATTATTTACATGTACACCTCATATATTTACAGGCAGGTGGCTAGGGTTACCATCTCTTCGACAACCAGGTGTAACCATTAGCTTAGACAGGAAGTAAGAAGGGATTGGCTATGGTATACACTGTTAGCAGTTATCCCAGCTTTCAACTGCAGTTATCAGTTATAGAAAACCATGGTAAACAGACACTGAGATGGCAAAATCGGCACACCTTTATGCCGTCAATATTACTGGTTATTATTGTTTTTTTTTCCTACGAACACCACAAAGCAAGAATTTACCTCTGAAGTACTGATTCTTATAGCATAGTTTAAGCTGACTATTTAGTTATTAAAACACGAATATGCATATCACTTACTTACACAAAACAAATTATATGAGGAGGAAAAGCCATGCTATAGCCACAGAAAACAGAGATACGTAATTTAACAGCTAAACATTTCGTGACCGGTAAAATCTGGCAGCTGAACAAATACACAGGCGCGCGAATACTTACGAGTATCTCGGAAGCTTTTTTTTTTTTTTGTGGTTATCAGTGGTATTTAAGCAACTGTATGAGGAAATCCAAAGAACAAAAATTTAATTTATTATAATAGAATTTTTGTTGGTTACAACTTTTTTTTTTCAAACTACTTTACAAGAACATCCTCCGTTTCTTCAATATAAATTTGCATCATTTCCGAAAATATAGTGAACAGTACGCTGTTCTTTAAAATAAATATCCTGGTTTCATATAAAATCCGTTTTTTGTTAATATTTCAATTATTTTCGCAACATGGTTTACGCAATATTTACTGCAATTATTTAAAACAATTATAAATTCACGGCAAATTTTTAACGTGATTTTAATAGAAGTATTTGCTTTTAACCAGTTTTCGAGCCATATTCACATCCCGTGCTTTGATATACGTGTCTTTTTTTTTCTATCTTTCTGGTTTGTCTGGTATCAATTGTTTCTATATGACTGCCAAACACTAGTCCCTCCCCGCCTACCTTTGCCGCCTTCAGGATAGGATCTTATTCCTAGTGGCTGGCAAAGAATGCAACATACTGTAATCTTTGTTCTAAAAATTTCAAGCGCTTTTACGTCGTGTGACTGTAGTTGTGTTGTTTCGCATATGTTCGCAGTGTTGTTTATAAATCAAGCTAGGATTGTATCGTGCGTGTATCTAGGCTGGTTATAAAATAGCTGGTGACTCACACAGACGTGAATGGGAGATAAGAAATCAGTCATGAAATTTAGGCAGTCGCCAGTAGAGTCTGTTCTAAAATCTGTTGCGATTCCCACTAGACATCCATCGAAATACGATAGATACGTTACTGAATATCTTGCAATTATCAGCCATTACCATGCAACCCGAAACTCCGCACCGCACAGACAGAATTAATTAATTTACTATGAACAAAAATTTTGATTTAATTTTAAAATAAAATATGATATTTCACTTAAACTATATAAATAGAAATATTATATTAATGTAATGGAACTGACAAGATAAATTAGTTTTCAGCTTTTTATTTGATTATCAATATATACTTGATTGTAACAGATAATAAACAATACCACTGTCAATGACAGAATAATAATAATGTGCACTTGGTCTGGGTTTTGACTCCCAGAATACAGAAACTGCACACTACTTGAATAATTCATTTGAAATAGCATGTACGTACGAGACCCACAGTAGTCGTAGACAATCGCATCACAGACTAAAATTTCTGTTGTCTGAAAAAGTGATTACCCTAGAATAGTACAACTAGAAATAATCGCAAGACAAAGTTACTACCGTCGTACCACCTGCAAGAGCTGCAACCAAAACCTATCAGAAAAGCCAAATGTTGTCAATCGACGGGGGCAGACCGCTCCTGACACTTTCATGCATGTAAAGCCCATTTTGTAATATAAATATAATCATCTTTTCTTGTCTAGAACTACTAAACAGTGCCGTATTTAGAAACGTACTTGGTGGGGGCGCCCCCCTTACGTGATTTTATGTATTTGTAAAAAAATACCAGTCATCTCAAAAGTGTGATTGTTTACTGTTACAGAACATTACAAATAATATACATACAAGTAGGACACATTAAATGTACTTGGATCATCATAGAACAAAATTCCAGTTTCCTTGAGTCGACTGGACATACTTTACGAACACGATTCTGGGAAGCCCCCCCCCCCCCCTCCTTCAGACCGGAAGCCACTCCTTTTTTTTCACTTAAATCCGCACCTGTACTATATGACGCTTGCGATTAACTGAGCAATTTTTAAGATCGTATTGTCAAGAACAATAATTTAAATCAATATACACAATAACTTCTGACGTTACTTTATTAATTCTATGAAAGCTATACAGTACATTAGATTTATTATTTAGGCCTACTATTCTATTTTTATACACACAAGTCGCAGAAAGAAAAAAAACATTGGCTTGAAGGAAAATATAGTTAACCAGGGCTTCAAGTATGTTATTACAACGAACAGACAGAATTTTGGGAGTAACAGTAGAGTAAATTTGTTGCATGCAAAATCCTAACGTAAGATTTTTTAATCCAAACTTACTCGCTGTGTGTTACCAAACAGCTGTGAATCTAACTTTAAAAGTATAGTGCTACATGAGATGCAGTGTTACAAGGAGAGCTAGTCAAAGAATGTCTCTGGAAAGACTTGAACTTACTTATGCTCCTCTTGGAAGATGACTTGCCAACTGACACGGCAGAAATGTTGGACGGAAAGTTTCCCATCACTCCAGAGCTCGTGAGCACAGCCTGGGAGAGATTGTGTCGCACACCGACCGGCAACTGTTTCGCCAAGCCTGCACATATACATGTTTACATTATAACGGGAACAATATTATCACTGGTACATTTTCCTCTCGAACGAGCGAGGTGGCGGACTCGCATTCTGTAGGACGCGGGTTCGATTCCCTGTTCTAAGTGAATGCTGGGATGGTATCTAAACAAAGGCCACGGCCGACTCCTGACTTAGTTCCTGTCTTTGTTTAAGAGTTGCGTATAACCGTCTATAATAACCTCATACTCGACGAGACGAAAAACCCATTTACATTTTCAGACCATTTTTCCAATTAAAAAAAAAAAAAACTGGTTCTGTAAAATTTAAATACCAATTAAGTCTTGTTTCACATACAGTAAATCGTAAACGAACTTATACTTCGCATAACAAATAACGTATGAGGACGGTACCCGAGAGCAGAGCACCACACAGGAAATTATGCTCTACAATACAAAAGCTACTGAATGCAAAACGTCGGAGGAACGGAAATAACCTGAGAAATCCCGCCGGTAAAGGCAAAGTCTAACCCGTTTCCTCCATGCGAAAAATCTGGATAGAACCCGGATCGCCGTTGTAGGAGCTGTCGCCTACTCCAATGCGTTAATGTGCATGGTCTGAAAACACAGAAAGTACAGTTATCTCAGTAGATAATGGAGCAGCGACATAAGTGGAAGACAACATAGATCATGCAGCGGTTACCAAAGTGCTATATGAGCCTACTTCTTGGAGCTGAATATCCGCTTCCATAATGGTAAATGTGGTCGAAACTTTACCGAAAATGTCTCAAACCTGTTCAACTGTCTCACAACTACAGCAATAAAAGTTATTAAATACAATATATATTAGTACGTTACTTACGTAAGTACACAACTTGTAACTGCATAATTGCTATTGCTATATTTTAAAAAAATACGTATAAATATAATGTTTAATATATGCTTTCAAATTCTGATAGTATCAGCATGAAATTCTTTGTACGTTTGCTTTTTTTATACATCAACGACTTTCAATATTCCAGAATACGTAGTCCATCCCTGAAGAAAGTAAATAGGAAAGTCTGACAAGTCTACCAAAACGAGAAAGTGAAATACTGTGTTTTTCGTTGTTGTCTAGGGTTTGGGTGTTACTAAGGTTAATTCCACTGCACGTTAGAAAGAAAATGAGCTTTCTTATGAGAGAGTTCGGCACAGGAAGAAGTTCTGCCGCTAGTTTCGCTGCAATCGCATTTGGACCAGAAAAATACTAAACTGTTTAAACTTAATTTTAAATTGGCTTGGAAATGACAGAAGTCGTTTAACTTAATTTTAAAGTGAATATAACCAATTTCGCGTTTTGGATTATCAACTTTATGTAACTTAAAATTCAGGAAAGCTCTGTGATTGGTCACTTTGCACGCGTTAGCGATACTAGCGCTCAATTTTCCCTGTGCCAAACTTTTAACAAAGATATTTCTAACCTGTAGTAGAATAAACCTTAGTGTTAACATGGAATCCACTTCGGGCATCTTCGGCTAAAATCGACTGAAACGAGATTCTAGCGACTCAGTTGTTATATGCTCGTCTCTACAGACCTGTCGGTAGATAAACCAGACATCATGCTTCGATTGTGCACTCGTGCATCATGCAGTCAACTAAGCGAGTTTGAAAGCGGACAAAAAAGTATGACTTTTTGACAGCAGGGACTCGCTGCAAATGTTGGACGTGCCACTTTGGTTGGACATCGAAACTGGCAACAGTAACCAACGAACATTCCTACACTCACAGAAGTTATGAACGTGCACGCAGTGCAGACGTCCTCCGTTCGCCGTACAGGAACAGCTGTGGCAGGTCTTACATCACCTCAGCTCAGATTAATAAAGCACATTGTGCACCATAAGTGTCAACACGAACCGGTCACACGCACTAGGATGACGTGTACACATTTCTTTATCTCATCTTCTGTTAACTTCACAGCATCGACATGCACGCCATGACTGGTGCCACCGGAGGATCTAGGATCATTTGTGATTACGTTATGGTGCGCCATGGTCTTCGACGACGAAATATAGTACCTACGATGGTCGTTTGCTCATTTTCGTAGAGTGTATTCGTCCAAGATGTACTGGCCTTATGGCCTGAGATGCAACCAGCTACAGTCCTTCCTGTCTGTACAGGAAACGATTACCAGCCAACAGAATATGTAATGTCCTCCCACGCTGTAACCATTCAACGTAACGAAGTCTGCAAGACGGGCGGCAGCTTGCCTGGCCAGCTAGATCGCTCCAGTCTGAGCACCCGTAAAACATGATGGGACAAGTGACTCGCGTAACTCTTCCACCTCCGAATATTACAGAATTACGAGAACGTGTTGAGCAGGCGTGGAGTAATGTACCTGAAGACAGTATTTACCACCTGTATGTTTATGTCATGCTATAGTCAGGTTTATGTCGCTACACATATGGAAGCTGCATTACATTACGTACTACCCATACTTATATATGGTACCATAGGCACCGCGCTGAGCTATTGATCTGAAAATTTTATAATTTCTTTTACACCTATGTACTGTTATATTATATCACAAGTGCATTATTAACGTCTAAAAAAATTTTTAAATTTTTTCAGACAGTGTATTTAAAATTACGTTGGCAAATTTTTACCGATCCTGAAACTCATTTTATATTGAGATAGGAAAATAGTTTCTCGGGCTTACACTATCGTGTTAAAATGTAGAGTTTGAAATTACGATTCATAATGGCATTTTATGATACAATAAACATCGTGTTTTGAAACAGTTCAAATAATATAGCATACTATAAAAGTATCACCAAAATGTAAAATTTTAGTCAACATTACAGCCAATTTAAAACTATATAAACAGCATTACCATTTTAAAAGTGTGTTTATAATTTGTTCAACATCTTGACTTAATTTATTTTTCTAGGTCTTTCTTAGGAATACTATATAACAGACTTAAACGTATGAATGGTAGGAAGTTATTTTAAATAATGTTACTTTTTAAAGGTTTTCGAACTTGTCACTTAAAATTAAATGGTATTTTACAATGTAAATGTTACGTAATGTCATAATTTATGTTATATCAGAAATTAGAGTCACCATTATATAATGCTATATTGACTTAGATAATTATCTCATTGCACTGTAATTCAAGATTCCACGTTTTCATTGATTAGTTGTTAAAACCAACATTTTTCTATTCACCTTTGTATTTTGTATTTTTAGGGTCACAACACTATGTAAGTTTCATGATTTCAATGTGTGACAATGTGGGTGCGGCTATAGTTCGTCTTCTTGCATTGTGAAAACCCGGTTCTCGATAGATGACTTAATAACGAACACAGCAGGTAGCCTAACAATACTTCATAAAGACGGAAAGTTCTCTCACCTGCAAGACTGTCGGTTATAGTTGTTTCACTTGGTCCAGGAGTCTTCTTTATGGCAGGCCTGTTTGATTTGTTCCACTCCAGCCTCTTGAGGAACAGACGTGTGGTCTCCGTCACCTCTTTCCCGTCAATGCTCACTGCAAACAATGTAATAGGCTGTATTAGTACTTCGTAGACTCACTGGCCACACAAACGAGTCATTACTTGTTACTCACGTAAGAACAACATTGTTGAATTCAAGATAGGTTAGTTGTATGTATTTAAATGCATCTTATTTGAAACAAAGGCACCTGTAACATTATTGGTCAAAACATTTGTAATGTCCTAATGGTAAAGTTTGAGGTGCTTTTTGGTGAAGGAAAAGTGGACGAAACTGACTCGACATTAACGTTTACACTTCGTTACTGTGACCTCACGTTCAGGGATGCCTTATCAGGCCTATATCCAGGCTTAGGGATGAAGGGAACCACTGGGATGGTAGTTCGTCAGGGTATTTAAGTACAGAAAAAGATCCAGAAACATTATTACTAAATCATTATAAAATGCACGGAACTAGGTCCTGTGCCTTGTAGATACCTAAAACGTGATAGGAAATGTGTTATACAGAGTGTGACAGCAATTTAAATTAATTTAAGATGGGGTACACCGTTATGTCTCAGGCCCTCGTAACTGGAATACGTAAAACAAATCCTTAACCTATGATTGCCAAATTTCCTCTCCTCCAACGAACAACTTACGCAACATAAAATTAATGTTGCAATTAAATAACAACGAAGTGAAATTACGATTTTATACTAACTGATGTCGTTAACAAGTTGTTTAATTTGTTTTGTAGAAAAGTTAAAAGTAATAACGAAAATTATATCGTGACTATAGCAATTCTGAAATGCCTCTCTGTCATTCAGGATGCATATTCTAACGTTGGTATTAGGGAGGGGGAATTGTAGCCTACTTCGGGCGTCTTCGGCGAAAATAAGGTTCTAATTATTTAACATTTCTTTTCATATGCTCCCGGTTTGTCTGCTGTGGCGTGCGGACGAATATCTGAAACTTACCTAAGCTGGGAGGAGAGTTGACGGTGAGACTTTCTCTGTATTTGTTCTGTTTGGTGACGGGGTTGCCATGCAGGTCGATGCTAGCAATGAACGGCCACTGTTTCAAAGTCTCGATGACGTCTGAGATATCTTCGATGCAGTTGTCCTGAGCAACGAGCGACTGTAGATCCCTCAAGCCAGCTAGATCGCTCACTGAGCTCAGCCTGTTCCCAGACGTGTTAAGAAACTTCAGACACGCCTTAATAAACAGGACACATAAGTTGATATTACTCAAAACCACCTGTCTTCCTTGGTTTCTTCTTCACAAAACAAATTGAAGTACTGACTACTGTGGACATAGCCACTGCAAAATTTGTCGTCCCAGAAATCTTAGAATGAGACTGAGAAACAACAAACAGACGAAAAACGAAAAAAAATGAGAAAACAAGCCTAGTTTGGTTGTAGTCAACACAACCATAAACCAAAACTACAGCACATGAAAGATCCCATAAGGAATCAGACGTTTTGATTTATGGATGTGTTGACTACAGCCAGACTAGGTTTTTTTTCGTCTGTTTGTTTTTTCTTAGTCTCATTCTAAGAATTCTGGGACGATATAATTTTGCAATGGCGTATGTTCACAATAGTATAGTAAGTTATTCTGTCACATTGCAAGAAATATTAAAAAACTAATTGAAACCTTTTTTGCAAATTCACTTGTTTAACTATTTTACTCGTACACATGGATATGGGCACGAAACTCGGTAGAAGGAGTAAAATATATGAAGATTTAAACATGAGTCCCTGCGTGGAAGATACCATTTAAATATTACACATATACACTATAAAAACTTTCTAAACAATAAAGAGTTTTTACCCATACACTGTACGGGGTACTTAACATACTTCAGCTTTTAAATGGAGCAAGCGTTGAGCATTCTCACTGTACAAGTCGAGTAACATCTGCACACATTTGACTATTTCCAGAAAAATGTATAAGAAAATTACCATTGACGTATGGGAAAAATTTTACCATTCCTACTTTCTTAACATCTCCTTCACATAGGTGTACCACATTTACAAAACTTTTACAGAGTACGAGTGTGTGTATGTAAGCACGCACATAAATACATATACCACACGCGCACAGAGAATGTTCACAAAAACACCGACAAACTCCGGCTGGTGACTTCGTGTGAAATACATAAAAGCAGAAAATATATAAGGCACTTTGTACGTAATCGTTACATTCAGGGAGTAATAGACTTTTGAAATTCGAATTCGAAAACGATAATTTCCCCACAAACTGAAAACCGATCGACTTAAACTAACAATACTTAAAATATTACTTCATGTTCATATTCGGCCGACATACGAACAGCAAATGTTGATTGATACCTTCTACCGTTAAGAAAACTAAAGGATTGGACACCCTTAAATTACGCCAGGATATTCTGATATTTGAAGGTGAATTACTGAGAAACGTGACGTGAGTAATAAATTAAGGTCTTCCTGTAGCAACTGTCTAGGACTCATCGTTGTTGTGCAAAACGCACGTGAAACTCGTGCGTTGTGATACAGGGCCTAGCGCGTAGGCAACCCTGCGTACATGCCACGCCGCACAGACTATGGTCACTATAACTATTATGTGCCGTGCCTTATGGCTCACATAACCGTGACCAACACTTAGATCCTGGCTGAAGATGTATGCGTGTTTTGAAAGAAAATGGTGAGATGAAGTGAAGATATTTTTGTCAACACTAAACGTCTAGATACTCTAGATCTTAGCGCTGGCGAGGAATGCGTGGTGTGAGTGTGGTGCAGCACCGGAAGGAAGGGCGGGGGAAACTGAAGACTCCCGAGAAAACTCACTGACCAGTACTGTTCGGGCCAACGTATTTCCTATGTTATATTCGGCTATGGTAAGTAAGTTCAAGCCTACTGATGAGTACTTTTTTTATGGTTACCGTTCCGTTTACTACAGCTGAATGTAACAAATTTTACTAAATTATTATTATCACTGTAATATACGAATGCTGTTTTATAACAGTTATCATAATGAAGGTAAAATTACATTTTACTTCACAGTAACGATAACAAATTACTATTGCTTTAAATCATTATAAGGACTTAATTAATCAAATATTATATTATACATAATCTACCTAATAATTTAGAATAAAATGTTTCGCAGTATTAAAGAGCTATAAGTCATTATTGTAAAGCTATTTTTATGATGCCAAGCGAATAAACAATGTCTCAGAATGTTATAAAGTAATTTTACTAAGATGTGTTTCACAACTAAGGTTATTTAATAAGATTTAATCTCATTATGAATAATTCTAAATTTACAAGAGAGGACTGTGTAACAAAGAGCTAACAATTAATTCATGAAACAAATAAAGTTAAACCTCATATTTCACAAACACCCGGAGAGAAAGAATACATATGATATATATTTTAATAGAACGTCTTCAACTTGCTTCGTAAGTGAGCTATTGAAAGAAGTTCCAATGTAAAACCCTACAAACACACTTACAGAAAGTGAAGATATTGTTCTCGGGTCGAAGTACAGCGATTCTCCGGGTGGTAAATCTTGTTTTTCAATGTGCAGTTCCTCAAGGCTTGTAAGACGTTCTAAACCTTCCAAAACAGTTATACAGTTCTGGCCAAGATACCTGCAGCACACATAGTACAGACGTATCATCAGAAAACATTTAAATGGTTTGGCTGTGTCGCCCTAGGTGAACAATTTTTAGTTTGTGAAGTAAATGTTGAAATTCTGCCCTGAACAACCTTACATGAAAATAACTGTGACTGTGTACGACTGACTTTTGATCATTAATTCAGTTCATCCTCTCATTACCAACACAGATTCCAGGGAAATTTAAAGTAATACTTATTTATTTTATACTGAATTACATGTTGACTAACTGAGAATATAAACGAAACTTGTTAATGCAACTAGTTATTTTTAATGCTATTTTTAAAATATTGTTATTCGTTCTAAACGGGAGCATATATCGTAAAACTGTCACATAGATATGTTGAAAATTGTTTTAATGTGTAGCCTAACTTTTTCAGAATAAATGTTTTTTTTATTTCAACTAATCATCCACTTAAAGAAATTTTTTTAAAAGTTTTTGATTAGTCAAAATTACATAATTTTTTGCTTTGAAAAAAAAAATGGCTACACAGTTTAACATTTCTCAGTAAATCTGTGTGACGGTTTTACCATGTCTGCTTCCGTTTAAAATTTAAAAAGTAATATTCACAAAAACAGTGTAAACAGGAACCCATGTGTAACCTTAAAAATAGTTCCGCCATTAATTTAGAATGACGATAAAAAGACAAGAAGGAAAATTACACCTGTCAAAGTGGGTGGAGATCAGATAGAACAACCTGCGTGCCTCAATGAATTTAGAAGAGTATCGTACGACAAGAAAGGTTATTTAAAGTTTACGGACGCCACTGTGAAAAAAAGTAAAAAGTTTGAAAGCAGAAATCCAAGATAATACTTTGTTAATGAGCTAATATTTTACCGAGGTGGTGCATTCGATTGCCATATTCTCGTATACCGCAATTAGATGTACAAAAATAGGATGTCATTCCGGCAAAAGGTTCTCTCAAAAAGTTATTAAAACTGTACATTAGGATTAACCTATTTTAATTTTCCTAAGCTGATTTCGTTCAAACGTTGACTTCATTTCATATATTTAAATCTGAATTATCTCCCATGTCCTTTTAACTGTCATAGTAAGCATTTGATGATTCAAATGCTGATACACGCACCTATTGACGAACAAACTGGATCTCATAAGAAATAGAGCCGAAATCCGCTTTTACAATAAACTGAAATATAAAAATTGTTGAGTTTTTTTACTAAATTCCTGCAAAAATGAGAGTGTATACTGCATTGTCTGGGCTGTCGTTTAGGCTTTCTGTAACTGAAGCTTCAACATGGTTAGATACTACATCCAAAGTTACATAAAGTATTTCATCTTTGTTTTGAATCCATTCGTACCTCATAAAT
This sequence comes from Medauroidea extradentata, assembly GCA_003012365.1. Taxonomy (NCBI): domain Eukaryota; kingdom Metazoa; phylum Arthropoda; class Insecta; order Phasmatodea; family Phasmatidae; genus Medauroidea; species Medauroidea extradentata. The sequence goes on from PNEQ01119465.1 coordinate 17,106, forward strand.
CGGTTACGAATTCACTCATGAAGGCGCTTGTCTTACCTCGAATTTATACCAAAGATACCGTAATTAATCGGTAGTAATTTTAGTTTTGGTATTTTTTGATACATTAATTATAATTAATTTATAATTAATGTAATATAAATATATATAAATATAATATGAGAGCTCACATTTAAGTAATTAAACGATAATTTAATACTGTGACGAGAAGAATAAATTACTCTGTTTCCGTTTTTTCTCTGAATTTATTCTGTGATTTCTCGAGTCTAAAACTGGATATCCTCAGCCTACAATCATACGGTGCACTGGGACTATAGAGTTTTGGAAGGAGTTTTTCCATAGTTATGCCAAGAATACCATAAAAACATAATATTTACAAACCTAATTGTTTCAGTCAACCCTGCCAGAATAACACTTTAACTCGGCTCGTTCTATAAATGGCTCGATTGGAGTTCATCCAATTTCAAAAAGCCTACCAAGATAACGCAATATTCTCACTAGATTACTCTATACCCACCCCGCTCAAGCTCAGCGAAGCTGGGGTTAACAGATGATAAACGCAAAATGACGTAAAAACAATGTGAAACTGTTTACACGGCGTTCAAAATATGAAAGAAAGAAGCATGAAACTTTCATCTGGTGTTTGTAAAGATGAGATGTGAGGTGCAATAGTTAGCGAATTACTTTTTATTGTAAGCTTATGATGAACACAAATTTATAATATTTGTGTAGTATTGCTTAATACCAGCAGTTTTTTCATACAATTGATAATGTATGAAAATAATGCTTATTTAATCCGCATTGAGTATAAACTATTTAACATACGTAACAGCTACACACGCTTCTTTTGAATTCCTGGAATATCATAACCTTGAATGCGTTTTAGGCTTTCTATTACAACCTGACTAACTTCAAGTGAGCAGAGAAACTTGGTCGAGTGACCGAGCTAACTTAGTTACTCTATTAATGCCTATAGACTTCCTTGATACTTGTAGAACAGGATAAGAATGGATTCCTATAATTAAACAATGTCAAATAAGGCAATGATCAGAAACAAAAGTTGAAGAACACTGACGTAACCAGATAAGATAATTTTGGACTATAAATACTACTTACAGTTTTCGTAATTTATATAGTCCACAAAGGTTTTCAATCTTCGATATCTTGTTCTTCTGGAGGTAAAGGTGGGTCAGATTTTTGGCATGCTGCAGGTTATCTATCCTTTCAATACAGTTGTTGTGTAGATACAGTACTGTGAGATTCTGACATGTCGATATGTCACCCTAAGGAAGTGACACATAAACATAATAAATATTTTTATATGAACTAGGAAGTATCGACAACAGTGTAATACTTCAAAAATACAGCAATAATAAAGTCCTGGTCCACCTAGGAGAACTACTGTTTTAGGGCGTGGTTAAGTTGCACAGTCTCTCTCCATTTTCCATTTTGCAGAAAGCGAGAAACATTTAAAAAAAAAAAAAAAAAAAAAAAAAAAAAAAAAAAAAAAAAAAAAAAAAAAAAAAAAAATATTATGAAATATAATGTCATACTAAAGTTTATACATTTTTTCGGTCAGTTTTTAAGTACGATGTTCCCGGATTACCCAAGCCAGAAGTCGGATTGTGAACGCCTTTCATAGCTCTGTTTTGATCGAAGAGGAACGGTGAACTGCGATAACAATCGTCGGTTATCAATGAGTTCATTACATTGCAGTCATACACTTGCAATGAATAGTTAAGTGGGCTTTACGTCTCGTCGATAGCGACGTCATTATAGACGGTCACACACAACTTGGTACAATGACAGGAGCTGGGAGAGGAGTCGGCCATGGCCTTTGTTAAGGAATCATCCTAGTATCCGCCTGGAGCGATTTAGGGAAACCGAAACCAGAACGGCCGGAGCCGGTGATCGAATCCGGATCCTCCCGAATGCGAGTAAAACGTGTAACCGTTGCGTCACCTCGTTCGGTATTCAATAAATTGAAACCGGAAAAATTCACATTATTATTTGGTGACAGACTAGACTTCAATGCACTATACATACCAGAGCAAAACCTGTTATTCCATTGGCTTAGAGCCTCTATGCGCCATCAGTTACTTGTGTGACCTCATTAACATTAGATCACCGGGGCAGGCCACGTCATTGTCAGCCAATAGGAGGCGTCGAACGAGTCCACAGCCGTTTGGAATCTAGTCTGCTGGCAGAAAATAACGCAATTTTGACATGTCCCTACCAATAAAGTGTAAATAGAGATTGTTCTCTAAACGTACGTTATCAGAAAAAGAAAGGAAAAGGAGAAACAATGTGGCATAAGATACTAAGCCGAAAATAGGAAAATAATTAAACTTTTGTTCTGCACATGCATTGAATTATGAGGCAACACAGTTGTGTTTGTCCTGTCAGCAAAAGTATTCAGTATCCTCAAACGAATATGCCTGAAATAATGTGTTTTCTAGTAATACGTAGCAACCAGATATTTCAGTTGTTGCCCCAATTAAAAACTACGCTGTTCTAAATCAGAAAAAATAAACAACCAGTGACAACATATGGGGGTCGCGCGGCCGAGATGTCAGACCACTCGTCTTCCATCAAGGCGATCCGGGCTCGATCCTCGGAAGGGTCGGGCTGTGTATTTTCGCACGTGGAAATCGTGTCGGACGATGTCGTTGGCTGATGGGTTTTCTGGGGGATCTTCCTCCCCCCGGACCTTCATATTCTGGTACCTCGCCACTTTAGGGCCTTATGTCATGCCATCCTTCGGGGGTAAGCAATGTGTACGGGCGCCCAGTCGTAAAGTCTGTAGTTAGGGGTACGATACTCTAGCTTTCAGGTTCCCTTCACATACAATATCTATACGTTTCAGTATGTAGACATTTTTTGATAAACGTATTACCATGGTACTTGGAAGATATCAGCTATATATATATATATATATATATATATATATATATATATATATATATATATATATATAGAGCTCTGTATCTTCTTTCTCCGTCCCTCCGCCTGAGAAAATGTGATTTATGCAGGATTGTGCACCTTCAACTAGGCTATGTATGATTGACCAGATACATTATACAGGATGCCCCATAAGTCCGATCTCATAGGGCAAATAGAAATTGGTGAAACATGGAATGTTTAAATAGTGTTGTAGTGTAGTAAAATGTAATTGTGAATAACAACATTACTACTACATGCTGCTCCATCCCGCCGACCATGTTACATCGTGTACAAAGTAACTTGAACCATCGTATACGCATGTGCAAAGAACATTGTGACCATCAATTTGAGCATTTTCTGTTTTAATGACACATGGAAGTTAACACACTGTTGTTGACTTACGCCAACACACTACAATACTATTAAAACATTCCATATTTCACTAATTTATATTTGACCTATGAGACCGGACTTATGAGACAGTCTGTATATAAAGGATGTCATACAAAGTGTTCGATTAACTGCTATTACAGACTAGAGCTACTTTGCACCACATGAAATGTTGGGTTTGTTTCAGTTTGGTTTAGAAAGAAAAAGCTTGAACAATGTTTCATAAGGCGAAAATAAATATCCATTAAACTTGAACGCAGAACGAAATGTTTCAAGTATATATCAAACATTACAACATGTTCCACAAAGTACTGATGAGATTAGGAATGTGCTGAACTGAAATATTGTGGTACATACAATTTCGTGTATGGAGTTGTCATGCAGCTTGATATGCGTAACGTTGCGAAGTATAGAGTCCTTGTCCCTCTTGTCAATTTTACGACCGAGTCTGTTTTGTGAAGCCTTCTGAGATACAAGCGAGGCTGTGAGTTTCACCATTTTGAGCGAGCGGCGGCAGAGAATGTGGCGACGTTCGAGCAACTATCGAGTCACACCACTCCTTCCTCTTCTACGAGTTACATTTGTTTGTTCGATAACCTATCCATGGTGACCAGGCCACCAACTTGTGGATACTGGCATTCTCTATTATTAACTCTATGGTTCACGTCTATTGAAGCCGATATCTATGTAGTATAGATCTCTGGCTCGAGTAGGAGTTTAATATCAGAGTAAATATTTTTCTTTCAAAGGCAGTTAGAGTTTGAGGTTTGTATCACACGTTTAAATACAGACACAAAATACACAGTATTTGTCATTATTTATTATTAATTTAACAGCTGTCATTCGGTGTACGTGTGCTAACTGATGTGACATACACGGCCTAAATATCAACTGAACAGAACAGCAGAGAACGTCGCCTGTGTTGTAGACAAACCGCTTAGCATACGTTTCACAGGTTGCATTACGGCAGGCGTTATCACTCAATTTTTGAAAATATCACAAAAGATATTTCAGTGAGAACTGATGCCGCACGATTGTCACAAAAAGGCAGCCTTTTTTTGTTAATCTGAACATTTCCTTAATTAATGAACAAACAAATTTGATTAAAATGCAGGTTTACCACTTTCAGAATAAGTCAATGTTTGAGGAATCATATTACGAAATGGAAACAAAAACGTTTAACAGTTTCGTTCACGAAATGTTATACGAAACATTTATGTTTAATGTTGCTTATTTACGCTCACAAAAGCATTCCCGAACTTCTTACTTTAAAGGCGCTTACAGCCGCTTAGGCTATAAGTTTTCGACATATTTTGTCGTCAGGAATCACCTCCCAAGGGGTTTCGGTCTAATTAAGAATCATCCAGTACGTATCTGACACATATTTCCTCCACGCGTATTACAAAAGTAATATAAACATCGCAGGAAAAATTACTTTTAACGGGGAAAGTTAACTGTTGTAGTTGGTTGCCATATAGTTCTCATATGTCCGACGTAATTCATTTGTCCGTTAAACAGTTGCCAGGTAAATACTGGAAGTCTCTTCTAAGGACAAGGTGAAGAAAGTAATCAGCACGCGTCGTTCTAGGCGCTACGGAATTTTATATTACTCTGAAGCCCTAGAGAGCTGCCTAAAGGCTCGGTTCAATCGCCATTCTGAATTTTATAATTTTTATTATTTTTTTTAATTTTGAGAAGAAAAATGTTAAATCCGCGACTATACCGCAAATTCTATTTACTTTGCGCTACAATACAAGCATGGCAATTGAGCTAGTAACTCATAGTTAGGTCGCTATCAGTCGGGCAAATTTGAATAAAAAAAATTTGGCACACCGATTGCGGCGTAATTATAAAGTTAGCAGCTAAATCACAATTAATAGTCACAATATATGTGTACAGTACAAACCATACATCGTACAAATACGAAAATTATTAAAACACGTAAAATTTTCTGCGAACCTCCTCCTTAAGGCCTTGTTACGCAGTTTTGCAGTGATTTCGAAAAATATTTTTTTATTGCTACCTAATACTCATATCAAAATTTCGCTACACAGTTTTGACACTTATATGTTATAATTTGTAGCTGAATTTTTTTTGTAGAATCATACTGAACGCTTTTTTTTAGATTTAATTACCCAAAGTACAACGTTTTTCGTCGTGAAAATAAGCAAAAATGAAAGAAATTATTTTTTTTTTGCTGGCGAATGGTACATTATTTAAAAAAACGCGTCCACAGTATTGTGCATCGTGTGATTGCACATTGACTCAAATTTTTTCGTAACTTTTGGTTAAAAATATTTGAGTTATTGGCCCCAGTCTGAAAAAAACTCGGGAACAAGCTCTTAACAGCAGAAGTAGCGTCGTCGTCTAAGCAGCAGTTAAGCTTGCCAACCAGTACATATCTTGCCGCTCGCCATGCTGGGGAACAACAAAGTCACATACACAACAAGGGGAAGGGCGGTTATGGGGGGGTCGGAAGCTGAGCTTTGTGTTGTGCGGCGTACAGAGTACCTGTCGTCTGACTCCGTCACACTATTCTCATTACATATTATAATAGTGACTTGAAAGTCGGAAGTTTATGTAGCTTGTAAGGTCTCATTACCCTAACTGCAATCATATATAGAATTTATTATATAGACGATGAAATATAATAAAGGAAAATACAGAACTAGGACTAATTTTTTTTTGCAATGGAGTATATAGGCGGTTAAATGGCAGCGATCTGCACTGAAAGTACTGATATTTCGTTAGTGCTCATCAGTAGTAAAGTAATAGCACTAGTACAGGTTTTTTTTATCAATAATTATTCAACTGTGATGAGTATGTGTGGTAGAGTAGAATATTATTGTTGTGTAGAGTGGTGTACAGGTTACGTTTGCCACCGACAGTGACGGATTTAGAAACGAATTGGGGGGGGGGGGGGGGGGGGTTGCCTTACATGAGTTTATGAATTGTAAAATATACCAGTCATCTCAAAAGCGTGGTTGTTTACTGTTACAGAACATTAAAAATAACGTACAGACAAGTAGGGTACATTAAGTATACTTGGATCATCATAGAGCAAAACTCCTGTTTCCTTGAAACGACCGGACATACTTTGGCTACATAATGTTGAACACGATTTGGGGAGGGAGACTTCAGCACGGTAGCCATTCCCCCTCCTTAAAACCAAAACTGGCACTGATATACCACTTCACTTTCCAACATTTATTCTGCAGAGAGTTGACAGCTCTTTCGAAGGACGACAGTGAATTCGGCCTTATAAAGAACATGCGCAAGTTTATTTTCTATGTGTGTGTGTGTGTGTGTATATATATATATATATAAACACACACACACACAGAGCGTTAGGTACTGAATAACACCGACAAACTCCGACAGGCGATACATTATGAAAAAAGAGCACAAATTGTATTTTGCATTTTTCGTATAAACTTAATATTAACGGAGTAATTAGTCTTTCAATATCAACATTTATAATCGTATTTCCCCAAAATATCGGAAACTAAATGACATAAAAAAAAAAACAATATTTTCAGCATTGCTTAAAGGTGTTGGGACCTTTAAATCAACAGCAAATACAACTTGATACCTTCCACCCTTATGAAAGTAATAGGGATGGCTAACCTCTACTTGCATAAAACTTTTTTACCATCAACATTTTTCGAGCATTTTAAGATGTTCAATTGAGAAATTAGACCTGTGTAACAAAAAATATCCTCTTGTTGCAACTGTCTAGGACGTACCGTTTGTGCTCCAACACACTTGAATAATTCGCGCAGGCACACAGAGCCTAGATCACAGCCTAGATCATAGGCAACCCTGCGAACATCCATGTGATGTGTTCAGCGTACAGACTATGGTGGACATTCACTGTAAACAACAAGTACAATGCTGTTAAAGTCGCAGATCAATTTGTTGCTAGCATTTTGCGTGCGTACATGTTGTAGCTGTTGTGAACGAAATGGTAGGTCCAGGTAGCTGAAACATGTGTAAATGGTATTGTGTTCGTCATGCTGATAATAAACCAAACACGAATAACTTAGTGAAGTAATACTCGAAAAAGAAAAACAATAGTACAGGTATACCTTACTTCATGAATAAGGTCACTCATTTTTAATCTGCCGCCAATCTATTCTGTTTGTCCACTTCTTATAGAAAGGAAGTAAAAAAAAAAAGAAATTATAAATTACAGTTTCTCAAAGAATGATTACAATTTTAAAATTACGGGGATTAAATACAAACCTGAAAATATGTAACAAATATCTTACACAATAACTTTAAATTCAAAATAAAGTATATGTATTTTTTTATGTAATTGTAATCACGGTCTTATGCATATGATTGTGACCATGGCATGATTGTGCGACAAAACACTGTGGTAATTTGAAAGATACTATCTATGGATTACGTTTTAGTTTATTTACTAACTTTTGTTTTGACGGGTGTATGTACATTTTATTTAGTTAGCATCCTTTATGTTATTAAAAAAAAAACCGATGGATGCTGTGTTTTAAGCTCAGCTTGTTGGATTTCCTGCGGGTAAAACACAAACATATTTTACGATACCAGATAAAGGTTAGGCCAGATTGTCGCTGCTGAAGCCAACCTGAACTAGGGAGGTCGTTGACATTTCTATGTAAGATGTTACTAAGAACGCAATAGATTCATTTAATTACTATTGTTTATTGTAAATGCATGCTAAACCCCGTTATGTATAGTACTGTAATTTATCTCAGTACCTAGCTGTACAGAAATATATGGATTTTAATTGCAGGTGGTCGGTTTGAGTAGTTAATATCAGAGCATTTTCAAAGTGTGCCTGTATTATAAGAAAATTTATAAAGTCGAGTATTTAACTTATTGACATTTTATTTATGCCCTCGAAGCTTTGGTGCTCACATACATAGCAAAGACTTATGAAATCTATCAGAAATAAAGAAGTAATTTTGTGTCAGGAATGTATTGATGTGAGATGATAGAATTCATTAATACTGTTTATAAGAATCATTCAAGGAAACCGTTTGCATTATGCTAGTTAGTAATGTATATCACTATGCCTATGCGTAAGTTACATTGCTTTAGATCAATTAAAAAAAAAAAATTGTGGGCCAAATAAGTCAAACATAACTTCTTTGCTGTTCTGTTTAGAATGCTGCAGTAATTTGAAAACTTCTCTTTAGATAATTTAATATTTCTTCTTGCAATTGGGTTTCAGCCCTATGGCAAGGATTTGCTTAACCTACCTCTTCTCAATTTTGCGACCCCATCAACCTTTTCCTAAACTCCCTCGCTCCCGTCACCTCAACCACCTCCCTCGCCAATTCATTCCAATCCTTCACAGTTCTCACTATCATAGTGTTTTTTCCTCTCTCTGTCCTCTTCTCCACCCTCTGTATCTTCCACTCATGAACACCCCTTCCCCTGAATATACCTCTCTGTATCTTGTCACCCAGTTGTGCCCACCCACCCACCCCCCTCGCCACCTTAAACATCCTTACCAGCCGCTCCACTCTCCTCCTCTCCTGCAGTGTGCCCCACCCCAGTCCTTTCACCATTACTGATGGTCTGAAATCCTCCTCTCTCTCCCCCTGTGCCCTCCAGTTATTTGTGACTCACCTAGCAACCCTTCTATGCACCTTTTCCATCTCTACCACTTCCCTTCCCATGTACGGGTCCCAGACCACCGCTGTATACTCCAAGTTGGGCCTCACCATTGTTTTGTATCCCTTTTCTTTCACTTTCTTGTCTGTGCGCTCTTCTACCTTTACTTGTAACACACTTCACTTGATTGCCCCATCTTAAGTCGTCCTGAAGAATAACTCCCAAATATTTATATCTGTTCGCCTCTCTAATCTCCTGTCCACCCCATCTATATGTCTCTCTGACTACCTCTCTTTTCTGTGTAAATCTCAAAATTTTAGTTTTATTTACGTTAATTTTCATCTCATTTGGCTTCGTCCACTGTTCCAATTTGTTTATGCCCTCCTCCAGACCCCCACCCTCTCCAATCACTTTGTACACTACACAGTCGTCTGCAAAAAGACGAACCCTGCAATTCATGTTTATCCCCAAATCCCCCATCATAATTAAAAAGAGGAGGGGTCCTAGAACACTACCCTGTGGAACCCCTAATGTTACCCTTCCTTCCTCTGAGAGTGTGCATCCTACTCTTACTCTCTGGGTTCTTCCTCTCAGATACTCTCCCACCCAGTTTACCACCATCTTATCCTCCAACAACTCATTCAGTTTTATCATTAATTTTACATGTGGCACCTTGTCGAACACCTTTTCAAAATCCACAAAACAAACATCTACCTGTTTCCTCCCATCCATAGCCTCCCCTATATCTACTATCAATCCTGCCAACTGCGTCTCACATGAGAACCCCTTTCTGAATCCATGTTGTCTATCGTCCATACTCCCATTCTCCTCCATTACCCTCACAATATATTCACTCACCAGTCTCTCCATAACTTTTCCAACATTAGATGTTAGACTAACTGGTCTGTAACTGGCTGGCTTCATCTTCTCTCCTCCCCCCCTTGTAAATGGGAACCACTATTGCAGTCTTCCATTCTGCTGGCAACTTACCAAGTTCTAGTGACTTGCTAAAGTGTACCTGTAGGTATCTGCACACCTCCCCTTCCCCCATCTTTAACATTACATTTCCAATACTATCTGGTCCCTCTGCTTTTCTATCGAGTCGCCCCAGCACCATTCTAAGTGCCCCCATCTCTATCTTACATCTATCATTGTAAAAACTAATTTCCCTACTTTACCACCTACCTTCTTTGCTTATCTCAAACACAGTTAGGTACTGCTCCTGCAACACCTCTGCTTTCTCCTCATCGCTTACGGATTCTGGTCCGCCTTCCCTTCTTAGTACGTTGGTATTTTCTGTTCACTTCCTCTTATCTTTCTTACATACTTAAATAGCTTATCCCAACTACCTTTTTGCCCTTCCTTTATCATCTTATCCATATACGAGCTTTTCGCCTCTTTAATTTTCTGTGTCAGTTCTTTCCCTAATTTCCTCATCTCATCTCATACTTTTTCTTTCTACCCTTTTGTTTTTAGCATGCAATTGCCTTCACTTGCATTTAAGCCTCCTAACTTTATTTTTATATTTATTATAATTATATTACGTATAATATAAATAATATACATATAATAATATAATTATGTTATAATTAACTAATAGCCATGTCATCAAGATAATCTAGGACGAGGGTGTGTCCACTATATTTCCACAAATATAATTTGTGTTTAAAATGGGTCTTTGAACTTTTTTTAACATTGTAAACTTCTAAGCACTCTGTACCATCGTACTTCAGAAAAAAAATGTAGACCAATGTAACCATTGCTAAGCAGTCAAAATCATGTGATAATCCTCCATCTAGGCTACCTTATATTTAATATTTTGGAACAAAGGGAAATACTTAAATAGGCCCAAAATATTTCATGGGCTTCTAGTTCATTTCCATTGCTTGGCATACATATTTCTATAGACACTGTAAAAGGGTAATAATCTTAAATATTATTTGAATCTCTAACTTACTACTTTCAACCTGCTCTTTGCCCTGTGTAAACAAACACAATATCCTTATTAACATGAGATGTCCAATATCTTTGTGCAAAATTGCCCACAAAAAGATCTAATGGATGCAGTATACTGTACTATACTATACTTCTGCAGCAAATGGATTAGTTACTGCTGAAGTTAGAGCGACATGGTGCTAATCTTATCACCAGGGACTCCGTGTATGCACTCACATGTGATCTTATTTGTTTACGTAGGCCTACCGTTTTAATTTATTGTGACATCTATGCTAAAATTACTTCCATTGTCTTCTCTTGTCCAAACATCTGTGGTGTTGGATGTTATTGACTGATATGTGTAAAAGGCTGTTTTAAGTTAGTGTCAACATTCTCTCTTCCCCTGATATGACATACTTTATACATACACTCTTAGTTAGCTACATACACTCTTAGTTAGCTACATACACTCTTAGTTAGCTTGAGTAGGAAACACTGACTCGTGAAACATATCTACATATTGTCTTTTAAAAATATCTCCGTGTCAAGATTCAACATTTTTTGTTTAATATGATTTAAGTTACATCTAAAAATAAAATTAATTGGGATAAATAAATTAAATAATATGTTGGACTGAGCAAATGAGAGATTTTGATCATCGCTTAACATTGAGGTCTCTAGCGTTGGTGAGGGGCGGCATGAGGTGAGTATGGAGCAGCGCCAGAATGAACAGGTGTGGGAAATGGGAGATCCCTGAGAGTAACATATTGCAAGGTACATAACTATGTTAAAGTAAATGCCAAAATGAGAAAATAATCTTAGTGCAATTTTGTAGAGTGAAACATGGGGCAGGGCTTTCCTATATGGTCACTGTTGGATCTGTATGGAAGTATGTGACATTGCTGGCGCTACACACATAGGACTGTCAAAATACCTTCGTGGTACCTAGCTGTACACATCTGCTATCGTGACTAATGTTTATTGGACAGATATATATATATATATATAAAATATGCACATACTAGAAACTTGGGGCTCCTTACTCAACTGCTTGCCAGTACTGAAATTAACAACCTCATCCCTTCACGCAGCGGGAACTGACTGTCTCGGTTTGTTTAATGCATTTTGGCCATCTGCACATTATTTTCTCAACTATTGCTTGCTAGAAAAAATGGTCAGTAGTATTCGTGAAATATTTAAACTCATTCTTTCTTTTATGTAGTGTTTGGAAGTTTTCCTGTTCCACGCTGTCCCTGACACATACTGAAAATACTCAGCAGTAACATGCTGGTCACGTGCTGCTGCTGAGGAAGCTTATTTAAACAATTTAAAACTACGGTGTTCATGCTGTTTTTAATGTGTCCAACCTTTAATTATCCTCTGTTCATTTCTAAATTTTTTTAAAGATGAATTGAGATGCAGCCCACAAGTTATTTAATTGTATAATATTAATCCAAATAGATTTGTTTATTCAAGGCTTAAAATACACATGAAAGGATTACTGAACAGTGTACAAAAGTTTTTAACATATTGGATAAATGTCCTGACATGAAAATTACCGTCACTGATAGTTATTTTCAGTAACGTAGCAGATTTTTATATACTGTATTGCAAAGAAAAACACATCTGAAATGACCTGCAAAAAGTAAGGTAAAATTATCACCCAACAGTAAAAAATACTTTTAGACTCACAAAGGCAATGAAATGTTTGAATCCTGTGTAACTGTTGGTATATTTGTTTTACATTACTACTTTCTATGCAGTGAGATACTTGCTTCAAATCATTTTTCGGAAAAGTTATCACAGATCAACTTTCAAACCTTTTTTTATTGAGTGAGGTGGTGTAGTAGTTTAGCAGTGAAGTAGCATTCTTGGCGTCTTATACGGCCATCGTGATTTTACTTTTGTGTTGTTTCCATGAAGAACTCCAGGTAAATGTTGGGATGGCTAGTTAATACAAGCAGTGGCTACCACCCTCTTTGTTCCAGCATGTCAGCTAGTAACTCAGTCTGTAATGACCCCTTTATGTCGTTAGGCCCTACTTACCTTCCCTGTACAGTTTCGATAGACGGAATTGTACGTGTCTGCGTGAACTGCACGTCGTCTCGCAGCAGCATTGTTTCTCACACAGGAATGCTGGGTGCAGGATGTTGTCGGGCACGAGAGCATAGCAGGGAGACCAGCGAGCGATGGAGTACACAAACAGAATGCTGGTGGAGATGAAGTCTCCATTCCTGTCTGCCATGGGACTGTACTCGCAGTTTGCCCTGCCTATCCCCACCACTGCCCCTGGCACCTGCGCCCCGCTCCAGCCACATCAGCAGGTCACCTCCCACATCAAGGTTCGTATCTCCCTGTTGTTGTTCACATTGTACAACAACCAAGAGTGAACTACGGTGTTAAAAAACTTTGTGTATATGCATGATATGAAAACTTTTGTTAGATATCAGTAAAATACTAAGTCAAGTCTGCATATGAAGAAATTCACTGTTCGCAGGAAATAAAGATGCATTTAAAGGGCCCATAAAACTTGCTGGTTTGTTATGCTTTGTGTGTACATACTAGTACGCAGTTTCTATGCTATTCTCATTATTTTATGGATTTTATAATTAAGTTTTTTTTTTTATCTGATGATTTCCATTCAATGGCTTTTATGTACTGCAGTAGAACCCTGTTGTAATGTTTCGGAAGGGACTAAAAAATGTGTACTTTATAAAAGGAAATTTGTTATAAGAGGATAATTTCTTGTTATAAAACAGTTTAGGGACCAAACATAAGAAGCCTTAAGATAAAAAAGGAAAATGTTATACAAGGGTTCATTATAACAGGGTTTTACTGTATTTATTAAAACAAACTAAATACAAAAAAATTAAAATTTTCATCCACAGTTAGAAATTTGTTATAGATTTCCCATTGTCACCTTCCTGCCTAGTACAAACTTTTCAACTTACTGCTCCTGTTTATTTCTGCTTTTGTAAAATGTAATACATATTAAATAATTATGACCACAAAACAAAAAACCATGAAATTCCCAGAAAATGAGTGTTAATAATTTGTCATTAGCCCAGAGTAGTCTTGGGTTGTTAGTATTTTATTTTAAGAAACTTTCAAATATTAGATGACCTAAGTGTTTACACTCTGTGTACTACATATTACATTTTTTGCTTATGAAATTGGTACTGATTCAATTTACATTCTAGTTTTTGATAGCTTTTAAGTTGAAGCAATAAGTTAGTAGAGTAATTTTTCATGTGAGAAGTTGGGATGGTTTTGTAATTACTACATATGTAATGCAGCAAGAGAATCTCTCGTCTGTGTATCGACCATTCCAAGAACCGTATCACACGAGCTGGAGTCCTGCACCTCAGATGACCAACCCTAGCGACAGGGCTGAGCCCGCAGCTGTAGAGAGTGCTTTCATCACTCAGGCTGTAGAGAAATCTTATTTCAACCAGTGAGTTTCATTTGTAATTATTTGTTATTAATTTGAAGATATTGACTCACTGTTATGTAGTTTGTGTTTTTAATGAATTGCACTGTCGGGGGCATGTGTTGTGTTCAGAATCCCTTCCGGCTGTGGGAATATAGTTTATAGTTTCTTGTCACGCTGCAAGTATGTGTGAGTGAAAAACCTATTACAATATATTTCCTATCTCACAATGGGGCATTTGTAGATTAAATCTAATCTGTTTCTTTCATCCAGATGTAATAAAGTACTATCTATATTCTGTATAGAAATTTGATTGATTGTGTGTATAGCAGACAGCTTATGGTTGCTTTATCCACATTGGATATTTACTTTTTAATATGTTATGAAAATAGGAGTGTTGTATGTAGGCCACTGGGAATTGCTTTGTCTGTTTTATTAGGCCTACTTGTTATTAACAATAGTAGTTTGCATGTTTCAAGATTTCCTGCTCCTTCAGGAGATGTAATCCTACCTTCAGCTTCTCCGACTGTGCCAGACAACATTCAGAAATCTGATCAAAATTTTGAAGGTAAGCACAGTAATAAAAATAATTTGTTATATGACAGAAAACAAGTGTTTGTTTGGTTCATCTGCTCTTAAAATTTGTTAATGAACATTACCTACTATGGTTAGTTGATATGTAGTTAAAATTATTTTGTAGAAAGTTACAAAAGGTTATTAATTAACTTGTGCGAAAGTATGTTGCTGTACAATTTTTGAGTCAGTTAAAGCGCCAAATTTTCTTTACATTAAAGGTGAGAAATGTTGAGTTTATAATTATAGTACTCCCTCCTCTGAGTTGCTCACCTGGGATTCATTGCCTTAGTTTGCCATTTGAAATTAGGTGTATTAAATGTCGAGAAGTTAAGGCCTTAATTGTTATGTTCATACTGTGTATGTACATTTCCCAAAAAAAAATTCAGTGAATTATATATATTTCAACGCCGTGATGCAGTGAAAGTATTTCATAACACACTTGTGCTAAAACAGTATTGTTTTGTGTTTACTCAGCCAAGAAGTACTTGAACAATGGGGTGGACGTGATGAAGGAACCGGGGGAGCAACACCGGTGCCAGCATGGGCAGAGCTTCCAGACTTGCGTCGAGTGCAAGTCTCTGGCCATGGCGATGGTGACGCGGCCGTACGTGTGCCCCGAGTGTAACAAGATGTTCACCCAGCTTCACTCTCTGCAGACCCACATGCAAGGACACGGGGTGGAGCGGCCCTACAACTGCCACGTCTGCAGCAAGGGTTTCACTCAGCTCAGCGCTCTGCAGGTGCTCTAGCACTGTCAGTAAACATCTGTCTTCTCTTTAAACTACTTCCCTGAGTAGATTGTTTGCAGTTGTGGTTCACTGCTTAGAACACACAAAAACTGCCCACTGCTAGGGTTACATGTACAATACATGTTTAGTGAAGTATTTACTGTGAAATGTACCATTTCATAATTATTCTTAGGATCAATTAGATACAGTGGTGGAAAAAAATCAATGCCCCCATGAAGACAGTGCCTTCTGCACAACTTGTCAACAGATAGTTGAAGAAATCACAATTTTTCTCCTGCAAGTAACAGTGAAGAAATTACAATTTTTCTGTGGCAAGTAACCGCAGTGAAGGATAGGGCGGTACAGAGGTACGGCAAAGTTATTTATCACTTCCTATTCAGAATTTCATAACTTCATTAAATTATAAATTAGATAAGGATGAGCAGACTCATGGATTATTGGCTACTGCCGACAGCAAAGTGAAAGAGAGAGGGTGTTATCATAATGTGTGTTTACAAGAGGAACACAATATGTCATGGTAAAAAAAAATGTATGTTGTCTGTGTGATTGTGAGGTCATGACATATGTTTTATTATGTACACGAAATTAAGAAGTGTAAACCAGAATTAACATAAACCAGAGTCGACACGAAAAATTATTATTTCCAACACTATGTTAAAGGATTTCAATGACAAAAAATTCAGGAGATATGTTTTCAATAATGTACTATTACATACTACTTTCATTAGTCAAGTTTTGATGGAATGCTTTTTTGGTAAGAGTATAATGCAATCTTACGCTTTAAATTAAAGACATTTGTTTCAGATCATCTATTTTGTATTTAGGCATACCATGTCGCTAGGTAGCTGCAACAATACATGCCAAACATACAAAAAATACTGTATTCTTTTGCATAATAGTCACGTCTTGTTTACCAAATTTTTTCCCCCTCAAAAATGGGGTCCAGCAATTATAAAGTTTGTACAGGAAATAATTTTTCACTCAAGAATACGTACATATTTATTTTTGCACAGTAAACATAAATACATATTTGTTGTGTATTTATTATAGTTTTCACTTGATATAACGCTCTATTGCATTAAAATATAATTAATATATTTAGTATGAAGAAGGTTTTAGCTGCTAGGTTAAACCAATTAAATAAGTAGACAGCAGATTGAGGTACTCACCGCCTTGCACTTGATAGTTACACATACACACATGTAAAAGGACAAAACCTTTGTTGCGCAGGTGCACGACGTTTTGCTGGCTATGCCAGCTTCATTACGCTGTGTGTTCAGGAACACTGTAATGACAGCGATGGAAGCATGGTTGGTTACCCTAGCGGCCAGGGAGCGAACTAGAGTGTGACGGGAAAATTTAAAAAGAAGAATGTGGGGTGTAGTAATATTATGGTGCATCTGTTGCGATTATCTGACGTTGAGACCTGGGGGTTGTCGAGATTTAGTAATGTACTGATGGACTGGTTTCCAGCGGTTTAATTCTGTGCTTTTGTTTGATGGTGAAGGCTCTTACTACTTTGATGTTATAACAGGAGTCAAAGTTTTGCTTGTGTGATGCAGCATGTACTGCGACTGTTTTGTCAAGTAGGTCCACTTTACCGGCTATTGCTTGTTTTGTGTCTGCTCTATGATCATTCATTCCTTGTCTGAGTGTGTTGTTGGTGAGGCCTATGTATTCTGCATTGCAGTGTTTGCACTGTAGCTGGTATATGAGGTTTTCTGTTGCACAGTTGTGCTCAGTTATTAATTATTATTGTGCAGCTTATAACTGTAACAAATGATTTTGAAGAAGGGGCATGTAATATTGGATTTTTGTTATAATTAAAATCAGTATGATACAGCATTTCTAAGAATACGTGACATACTTGTCATGAGAGTAAGTTGGTAATTGTGATATGTGGAAGTTGGCAGGAACGGAAGTGTCGTCGGCAATCATGGATGGCTGTAAGAGCATGTAGGCAGAATAAAGGAATCCGTTTGAATCATTGTGCGTTATTATTAATTACCATTACATGGCGCAGTCGGTGAAATTTCAATAATGGACACGTTGGTGAAACCAATCAAGAAGCTTCGGCGGGAAGGCGATGTTGCAAGTAACTGGATGCAATGGAAGAAGAAATTCAAGTACTACCACAAGGCTATCGGCGGAGAAAACCTTTCTGCCAACAGACGAATCGCTCTTCTCATCAATTCTATGGGAGGTGATGCGGATGATATTTATGAAACTTTTCAATTCACCGATACGGAGGAGCGTAATTTGTTGACAGTGCTGAATAAGTTCGACGCATACTTTCTGCCACGCCGTAACCTCACTTTTGAGCGTCATGTTTTCTTTACCTGCTCGCAACAAGAAGGTCAATCGTTTGACAAT
>PNEQ01119466.1:0-35116 GCA_003012365.1 Medauroidea extradentata
AGCGCCTATTATTTTCGTCGAAAGAAACTTTAAGTATCTACCTCTCGTGACGCAACCCGCAGTGCGTGAGTCCCTTAGGCCGATTAAAAAAAGAAACTTCTTTGTTATTTTATTTCAATTAGAGCTAGCCGGGCATACTACAACATTACTAAATACGAACCCAATCATCCAACATTAATCACGTAAGAGACAGAGCAGCGACACCTCTTATTAATAGGCCCTACCAAACGCGGGTCGCGAGCAACCATCAACAAAAAGCGTCGCAGATAACATGTCATTTCCCCGAATAAAAAAAATTAGGGTCCATAGTTTCAGCATATTCACCTATCAAAGTCACAAAATGGCAGTTGCTCTGTAGCCAAAATAATAATAAATAATTAACTTGCAAAAACAAGACAATTCATATCGATACTTAATGATGTGAACAACTTCAAGACACTTTTGTAAACACAAAGTAATTTTTTTTTGTATTTTTTAAAAATTGATGAATATGAGTAAATTTTTGCATAACTTTGACTTTTGGCTACTAATTAAATATTGAAAACTAACTTTTGTCAAACATGTCATGAAATGCATTGATACACTGACTTTCAGTTTCCGTAATTTTGAATTCATTAGTTCGTTACTTTTTTTTATTTTGGCTGCGCCGTAATGGCCATTTCGTGACTTTGATGAGTGATTTTGCAAAAACTATTGGGCCTAATTTTATTTTATTTGGGGAAATGACGTGTTATCTGACGTGCAAAAGTTGAACGGTGTTTGGCTCAAATATAAAAAAAATTAAATTTTACGGGTCCAACGCCCTTAACGCCATTCTCTATAGATTCTACTTTTTTAGCGTTATTAATTTCTTACGCTTAAACGAGGGTAGATACCAAAAATCCGTCTGGCAGTTATGTTTAGAACCGTCTTCTCCATGTTGGCTGATTTACTCAAGGCAGTAATCGCCATGGTTTTAGGTAATTGTGTAATTAACGAAATTATGGTTAATTGTCATTTTATTATAAACCGTATAATGTCTTGCTTTGAAAAAAATTAGCTACCACAGCAAAAATCAATGCAAACAAAACTGCCGGACAGATTTGTGATATCTGTTCTCGTTTAATGCTAAACAAATAATTATGGTCTTGAGATTGCTTTGTTTATATTAAAAAGTGGCCAGAAACTATAAACAGAGTCAATGATTTTTGGTGAAAATAATTTTGCAACAATTTGTTCAGTGCCTAATATGCACATCTGCAGCTCTGCTTCATGGTCGGTGATTGGATGATTTTAAATGTCAGCGTCTGGAAGCTCTACCTCGCAAATCACAGACGTGTGGTGTTGCAGAAAACTTGTTCTGATTGGCCCAGTCAAATAAGCAACGCCTCTGCACTAATACACTCTGCCAATAACCATGAAACACAACTGCAGATGTGCACGTAAGACACTGAAACAACTTGCTGCTAAATTCTTTTCACATAAAAATCGCTGAATCTAAGTAGGCTATAAATTATCTGAAAGTACAAAAAGTAACTAGGTGGTCAAAAATGCTCTCACTTTATCCCGAAACACGCATAACAGCACCATGTTTGGCTTCTGCATGTTACTGCAAGTTTCCTATTGACCTGGCTGCCGACTAGCAAGGCACCCGCCTTACGCTGATTGGCGGCAGGCGTTTCCGTCATGTTGCTGGCCATTGAATGGGCCGCGCTGGCCGAAATTCCCCTCCCACCAAGGAGAACCGGGTTCGATTCCCGCCGGGGTCTGTCCCCAGATTTCCGCATGTTTGGCGGGCGATGTCGTTGGTTCTCGCGGGAATCTCTCGTTTCCCGCCCCTTTATTCCGACGTTGCTCGATACTCACCTCTTGTCATCCCTCCCCAGCGCTAAATGGCATGTTAAGTGCTGACCATGAATCTCTCACTCATTAAATAGTGATGCAACAGCAGAAGTAACTGTTACACACATAAGTTTGATATATACCTTTTTCTTTAAACGAATTTGCGAAATGTTCGGAATTTTTGCTAATAACGTTATTGAAGTGTGCAGAAATATGAAGTCAACATAGATAAGCATTCCTGGAAAAAATGTTGCCAACCATGTGAAAAGCACGTTGCTATCGTGAAGTATTTGTGATGAAATATTAAATGACACCATAATTTTTAAACTTCGATATCAGTTCAAGATATTACGCTAGACGAATACGTCCTGCGTTAGTTAAAGTAATAGCTGAAACATATATCTACAAACGGTTGGAGGGTTTGCCCTTTTTGGGGTTTTCTATATTAATATACAAATTCCTGAATATTTCAATAAACGCTTTGAGCTTAAATTTGTGTAACACGACCTCAAGCGATCAAACTACATAGTGTTCTGGATGGTACCGTTGCTTTTCGTATGCTCTCTGTGCTGGTGCTGTCGTTAATATTCTTGTTTCAACAGTTTACGAAACGCATATTCAATCCGCTGATAATACAACCAGAAACCGTGTTTATTTTCCTTGAATCTGCAAACACCGGCAAAACAAACAAGACACGCAGCGCATGGAAAATTGCAAGGCGCGAGTTCTGCGCGAACAGACATCGACGTCAGTGTCCGGACTGCGTGATACAACGAGCATAGCGACATTCCAACAGCTGGTTGTCAACTGTTTGCGCTGCACTTGAACGAGACGCGTGGTTCGCGAAGTACCCGGCTAAGTGGCGACACGATAAATACGCTGGAAAATGGAGAACTGGTTTACGGAGAGGGGTAGGAGGTAAATCAGCAGTTGCCAGGACAAGACTGGTGCCACTTTCTAGGCGAGCGTTATCTCGTGGTACCGTTACACGGCGCTGGTGTTCACCTGAACTTGCCGTTGATGACGACCTGACGAGTTGTCCTTAACGTTGGAAGTAACGACGTGTGTAGACGGCCAGGCAGGCAACTTGATACACTGACATTACCGATATCCAGAGACTCAAACATCCTCTCGCAGCAATTCAGTGGCGAAGCGTGAAGTGTTCTAGGGCAAGCGGTGATTAGCAGTAACTTTACAGAACAGTCAGTTGCATGTGGAACCATTTGACTGATAGGGGCAGGTACGTTCCTCAGCCAGTAGCATGTAAGAGACGAGGGACTAGTTCTCAGCGATACAACTGTCACCTGCTCAAAATGTATTGTCGGATATCACACTTAGAGATGATGGTTTATCACGGGAAAACTTGATTGTTGGCTGGGTTTCAACGAACGTTCAGCTTACCAGAAGATTACTGGCTTTAGCTTGTACTTGGAGCTGTTGCCCTATTTGACTGAGCCAATAAGAATCCCAATTTTGTAATATTTGATGCCTGTTATTAGTCGGCAGACAGCTACGATGAGGCAGGCGTACATCACCCTATCATATAGGTTGTAAGAAAGTACGGTGTTTTCACGGGTGTATGTTGGCTCAAAACATTTTCGCGATATACCAACATCTCTAATCATACCGCTTGCCTTGGTACACGCCAACGCTTCGCCGTTGCTCAGCATGAATGACAACACATAGTTTCGTGGCTAATGGAATCATAAATTGTGCTGTTATGTACAGGATAATGAAATTTTGTCTGTCACTAAACAATAACGCTAATTTCGCAGGTCTTAACGATATCATACACACTCGGAGCACCGAGTCAACGATCTAACTGCAAATAAGTTTTCAAAAATTATAATTTACATAAATTTCTATAGAGAGTAAAGCCCAGTTTACACCGAAAAAATAACAATAACATCAATTACAAAATGTTAGTTGCAAACATTTTTCCAACAAATTCTAAGCTATTGTACATACATTATTTTTTAGCAAATTAATAACAAATGTGCTATTAAGATTGCTGAAAACACCAATGTTACTATCAAAGTCGTAATATCAATGAACGGACGGTAACAGCAATTCTGGTGACAAAAATGCCTACAACATTGCTGATAACATTGCTAGTAACATTTGTTACCAACATCCTTTGATCTAGATCGCCCTAGAATGGTTGAGGAAAACAATATTATCAACAGTGTTGGTGACAAAGTTATTAACATGTTTCTAAAATTCACAACTTTTATTGCTAGAAAATATTTTTAACAAAATGTTTGTAACAAATGTTATTAACATTTTTTATAAAAAGAAACAATGTTAATAACAGAATGTTGGCAACAATGTTGATAAAACGATGTTGTCAACAATTATCAAGCATTTTTACAATATTATTAATAACTTGTTGAAAACACGTGTTGTTAGCAATGTTATCGTTGCTGTAAACTAGGTTTAATAACGTAAAGTTTACACACGATTCTTTCGCACACGTTATTAAACGTGTGATTTTCAGGGCTACTGTAAACAAATTCACACAAACTATAATCACTACTTCCCTATTCATACGTATTGCGTTACGACGTAGTAGTAGAGATATATTGTGAGCAGACGAGGGTACAGTTATACGTAGGAACCCCTGTTTATTGCGCAAAGAACTTCGCCTCAGTTTGTTGCTGTGTGTTACGTGCATATCTGCAACTATGCTCCATGTTTATTGGCAGCGTGTCTATGTGAAGAGCCGTATCTCATTTGACTGAGCGAATCACAACAATGTTCCTGCAACACCATACGTCTGTGACTTGCCGGTAGAATCCCTAGGCTCGTGCGAGTTAAAATATCCAATCACAGATCACGAAACATACCTGCAGATGTGCCCATAAGGCACCAAAACAAAGTGGGGAAAAATTCTTTTCGCGAAAAACAGGGGTCCCTAGTTATACAATTGCGCGCTAATTTTTTTTTTTCCCCAGTTTTCTGTGTTTTACATTTAAATAGGCTATGACCAATCAAACTGCTGAGTGTGGTAGCACAGCGGTAAACCACAGCAATCGCATTCGAAACGACCCATATTCGATTCCCGACTCGGCCATTTTTATTTCGATTCCTCCAGGCGAACTCTACATTGGTTCCTCTCTACAGACAATGGATTATTACTTCCCTGTCTTGTCATTTACTTCTCAAACCAAAATTTGCTGTCGTTCGCTTTGCTACACGTAGGTATTATTATTTATTTCTTACATTTTCTCGCATGAAAAATGTACAAACAATTATTTTCATAATGCATAATATACGAATAAAACACCCAACATTTTTATCAACAAATTTTTTTCTACGTAAATAGTTTTTTTTTTATTTGTTCAGCACAGGAACACTTCAAAACATTATATTTTGTGAACGAAATGTAACTTAAGGCCGTGATCCCTAATTTCTAATATTCCAAAGGTAATAACTTTTTAAATCCTAAACGAGAGCAGATATCGAAAAACTGTTGCACAGTTTTGTTAAAATCTGTTACAAGTATGTTAACTAATTTTTTCGAGACAAAATACACTATGGTTTCCGCTAGTTACGTAATTAAGGAAATTCGCATTAATGAATTAGAGGAATCAATATTTTTGTCTAGAAAAAATTGAACCACTTAGAAAAAATAATTTTTAACAAAACTATGCAATATTTTTACGGTATATGCTCTCGTTTAGTAAAAAAAATTAATGTCTTGAAAACAGTAGAAATTAGTGACAACACAAAATTTCTGATATCCTAATTGGTTTCGTCTGATACCCCACAATTAGTTTTCACCTATCCCTTAGGCCTAACTATTTTGAACAATGTTTTATATGTATGTATCATATCATACGTATTAATTAAATTTAATTGACACAATTAAATTTTCTCACATAGAAAGTGGCAGTTAGTTGATCATCAGATCAGAATCGTCCTATATGTGACGCAATTAATTTATACACACACGCTCAGACATGTATAACCAAATACATAACTGTGAGAATTCCACTAGCAACTTCAACTAAACGTTGCGTTTACTCCCTATTATAAGGGAAAGAAAAATATCACGACTTCAGCGATACCCATGTTAGAACACTGCATAACTCAATTCTTGTTTTATTCGTCCATTGGCTGCTGTTCCAGTGAGTAACAACTAACGGACAGATGGATGAGGCTTAAGATTCCACTATACACCTGATGTACAAATTCTTTGTTATAAATCTGTAATATTTGTTTTAGAGTATAAATCAAAAATGTTTCTTTGAAGAAACAATTTAATGTATGTGTTCTTTAACATTTGTGCCCTGAATTTGCGTTACTTGGTAAATGTAATTTGAAAAAAGTGGTAGAAAAAATTTATCTTCTATCACTGTTTACAAATTGCATTTAATGCATAAAACAAATTTAGTGCAGACATGTTGAAGAACACATATATTAGATTGGTTCTGCAAACAAACAGTTTTATTTATACTCTAAAACAAATATTACTGCTTTAAAACAAAGAATTTGTACGTCAGGTGCATAGTGGAATCTTAAGGGCATGGACCCGAGTTTCTTCGCATTTAATGTCAATTATTTTTTAAAACATAAATGGGAGCCGATATCAATTATTTTTTAAAACATAAATGGGAGCCGATATCGTAAAATCGCTTCGTAACTTTGTTATGACTTATTTAAACTGCATACTATAATTTTGTCGGGTCATAAGACTGCAAAATAGTTGCTAATTAGTTACTTAACTAAATTTCCTTTTTATTGATAAATTAGCTATACTCATCATACAGTTTGTCTCGAAAAATTACATTGCATAGTAAAATCAATTTGCAAAAAAGTTACGAAGGAATTTTACGATATTGACTCTCGTATGGATTTTAAAAATAATAATTCTCTCGAAAGCCGAGAAACTCGGGCCCAAGCCCTTAAGTATATACAGGAAAACGAATTTTAACATGCAGGCGACTGAACTCACGAAAATAATATATCTTTCCCTACCTATAATACAAGACAACCAGCTTTAGTTGATACGTTCCAGTTGGAAATATAAACAAGTGTCAGTAGAAGGCAGGTTAGTTCTACTACAGGTTGGAAAGAAAACGTGTTTTCTCATGGGAGAGTTTGGCACAGGGAAAAATACTGCCACTAGTCTCGCTGCTATCGCTAATGGGACTAATAAAATGCGATACTGTAGTAAAATTTATTTTAACTAGCTTCGGACAAGGGAGAAGTCATTTAATTTAATTTAGAAGTGATTAACAAAATTCAATTACGGCTTTTAAATAATCAACTCCGTGTAACTTTAAAATTCACGAAAGCTATGCGATTATAGGTTGGATCGTAATAAAGTGAGCACTCACAAAAGCCCTGATAAAATTCTATTTTCAGCCAGTTCGTTTCTTTCCGCGCGTAACGGCTAACGACAGGAAATATCTAGCCTCTCTGGACACGTCACTTGATGTTTGCGCGTGCAAGATAATTTGTGCAGTCAGCTTTTTTTTCAGTATCGTATTTAAACAGGAAAATTCATGGAACCATATTGCGTAATTTCGCTGCCAACCATACAAATAGTAAGGCAACTAGAGTTAGTGTTAAATTATATGCGGTAACGACTAGTGATATTTTTCAACTGTTAAATTTCTAGCGCTCACTTAATTCCGAACGACCTTGCAGGTAACAGGGCAACACGCGGCAGAAATGGTTCCTTGCCAGAGTAATAACACTGTATCTAGTCTGTAGTATAGTTGAAGGGAGCCAGGACTGGACGAGTGGCGGAAGGACAAGCAGGACACGGGCTGTATGCGGGCTTGCAGGAGATAAACAAACGAGGGCGATAAGACCAGGTGAGTTCGCCGACCTGCTAGGAAGGTAGTGCCGAGCTACATGGATAGTGAGTAGTGCTGAAGTACCGCGATAGCGATCCCGCATTTCTCCCCTAACATGTCAGTGTTGCCAACCTACGTATTCTACAACTAGGTCTGGTGGTATGTATGTGTACTGTTTTACGTTACTCGTCCACCTCTCATCCACTTAGGACTGACGGCTGGAATCTGCAGTTGATACCTACCTGAAGAGAACTAAGTCCTCTTGTATTATTGTTATAAATTGCAATAAATGAAGTCAACTGTCATTTTCAGATCGGAAAAAAAAAGTACAAAGGAATCGCATCGTGTGTTTTAGAATATTGCCCATAATATCTCATTTCAGTGTAAATTATTTCATTCGAGTAAACCACTTGGTTTTTGTTATTACTATCTTCCCGCAACTTGCAAATATGACTGTCATGTCACTATGGGAAAACTATGAAAGTAAAAATTATTTTACAAGTCGAAAATGTAGTCACAAGTAACTTCTATAAAGCGATCACAATGTCGTGCAAGTATAAAACTATGCATTTTTGCCACATGAACAACCTTAACATGGATTTCAAAGTTGGGCGTCATTTGACACGGATATGCGACAAAACATGCCTTTGGCACAACACGTTTTGCACGACACAATAGACTTTGGAAAAATATTAAATTGTTTAAAATTTCATGCCTGCAATCATTTGGCCAGTAACGTTTGGCAGAATTTTTTTTTTTTTTTTGTTTCCTAGAACCGACGTTTGCTGTAAGAAGCAATTGACACCAGATGTGATCTGTTGAAAATGTTGCCGTTAAGTTACAACTTTCCGGCCAAACGACTTATTCCGATAGTATAGGGAGAGATGTTTTAGACGCAAGTATATAAAAGTCCAAAAAAACTCCCCAAGCAAAGAACACCGATTAAGAAGATGACAGGCTTGTAATTTTAGAACCAGGAAACATAACTTGTTTTCCGTCTAATAACAACACGTGTATTTACAGCGCCTCTGCACTATGCGGAAACTTCTCGGCGAAAAATGGACATAATATGTAATTGCAAAATATCAAGTTCTGGCCATTTATATTTCCGAGAAAACGTCACCTTAGAGAACACTGTACATAAAGCACAAATGCAGACAACATAGCGGAGTTGAAAAGTTTTCTAATAAAGGACTTATGGTTAGTGTAGAGGGATCTGCCTCGACTGCTGTGTGCTGAGGATAAGGTCGACATTCACAAGTACTTCGCATGGGCAGTAGTCGTTATAACATTCTGTCAAATGCTGCACCAAGACAACATTGACATGTACTAAAAATAATTCCATAAAGTCAATCATTTGCTAACATTATTATTTTATTCAAAAAATTGGCTACGAGGGAAAACTACTTTTCAACACATCTCTGTAGAGTGTTTTACGACATCTGGTCCCTTTCAGGATAAAATATATTTTCAAAAACATCACAAATAGAAACTCGTAGCCTTAATGTGGTCATCATGGATGAACGTATTTAGCGCGTTCGATGCCAAAATGAATGTTTTTGTGGTTCTTGTTAGGTATGAAAACATTGTATAGACGTGTAAAATACATCTTTACGTCATAAAATAATAAAGTCAACGCTGAATGTCTCCTAGAGACAAGTGTTTGGCGACAAGTCTGTTTGTCAGATCAGGCTAGGGTGAGGTGTAATGCGCGAACTGTATCGTCCTTACCACCTTCACAGGCTAAAATCCTGGCCGACCCCGCCGGCAGTCGAACCCAGACATCCTTGGCAGAGGGCGATATTATTAACCGCCACGCCAACCACGATCCACAGCACAAAGGTGCATTTCCCTTCAACTTTCGAAAGGAAGCCACTACACTGCAATACTTACATTTCTACTTTTTGAATCGTAAAAATTTGTAAAATTTTCAAAACATCACGATTTTGTGGAAAAAAAAGTTTCATTCCACATACATTAAGTATATATCTGCATATCTGCTTGGTGGTCTGTGATTGGATGTTTTAACCCCCTCACTTGTACTGGGGTTCTAACGGCAAATCAGAATCACACATATGGTATCACGATAACCTCCATTGTAGAGATGATGGTTTATCGCGGGAACACTTGACTGTTTGCTGGATTTCAACACACGTTCAGCTTACCAGAAGATTACTGGCTTTAAGATTACTGTGTACCGGTTTCAGATTTTGCGTTTGACGCGCGGGAACAGCGGAGCGATAAGAGCCATAGTACCACTCTCGACGATTGGCACATGGTTTCTATTCGCAGCGCGCTGAATTGGCGTGCAATTTTTTCGTAGAATTCATTTTCCTAGGGGACGTTAAGCGGTGACCTTAAAATTTAATTTTTGCATATTATGAAGTAAAGACCAATGCACGGACCTTATTTTGAAATTAACGGATTCAGGTCGTATTTTCAGGGATACAGCAGTCTAAAAAAACGTTTTTAGCCATTTCCAGAGGCCCCAAAATCATGTTACTAACAAGCATACTGAATTCTCAAAAAGTGGCATACGTAGTTTCAAGTGAGTGTTCTTTTCATAGATAACAACAATAAGAATAAGTTCGGCGGTTTCTCGTAAAAAAGTATTCGCGTGGCTCGCCACACACCGTCCAACGTCTAAGTACACAGTCCTCTTAACATGTACGCGGAGCTGTTGCCATTTGTCTGAGCCAATAAGAATCCCTATATCGTAATATGTGGTGCTTGTTATTGGTCTGCAGGCAGCTACGTTGTGTCAGAAGTATGTCGCTCAATCATATATGTTGAAAGAAACCACAGTGTTTTCAGGGGTATGTTGGTACGAAACATTTTCGCGATATACCATCATCTCTACTCATTTTAATTGAATTCTGCTTTCAAATTACGTCAACTTAATAATTTCCTTAAATTAAATAAAAATATAACGCACAAAAATTAAGTTGACATTTATAATTAATTCACATATATCGATATGCATTAGATACGAACATAGGTTCAATGTTCTGCCCTTAATAATTGTTATCTTCCAACGTCACGGACAGGTGCTAATATTGGAAGTACAGGAGATGACTTACATGTTATAACTTCTTATATGTGAAAGTGAAACACAGTATGACAGTGTAGACAAGCAGAGTGTGCTCTCAGAGCAGCTCAGCCGACTAGGCTCCTAGCAGGCTATACACACAGTAATAATACGCGACTTATTACAAGCCAGAGGCTGGGAGCATCGCCGTCTCCACCAGAGTTTCTACTTTACGAGGCTTTACATTCTGCGGGGGAAACTTTGCCTTCTCCTCCCTCACCCCCTCGCTCCGACCCTCTTGTGCGGCCCACAAGAAAACAAAAACACCCGAACGCCTGCCCGAGAAACAAACCCCAACTATGTTGGGAACTTCTTTCGTCTCGCTAGACGCCACTGACCAACACACAACGCTGTCCCCACCACTTGTTTGCGTTCCGTTATCTCCAGACGACTGCATGAAGAATTAACATTTCCCGGTGTCGAATTACGTGATCAAAAATTTACAAATACGGAATTAAAAATCTTTGCCATACGTCACGTTAAAAACGATGCTGTAAGTACAATATTTTATTTTGTAATTGTATGTATAGGCCTATATTACAAAAAATGGTATTGTAGGCCTACATAAGTCGGTCTAATGTGTTAAAAGTTCAGAGTACGCTGTGTGAGTTTCTCATGTGAAATTAAATACTTTTACACGAAACATCTTTATCAATTAATAACAATAGTCAACATGTGCGAACTGAAATAATTTAACAATGAAATATTAATAACAAAATGTACTCAGGAAATACTACGCCTAACAGAGTATTCGTATTTAAGAAACTATTAATATTATATTTTGTTAGATAAAGAACGAAGAACGGTTACAATAATTTCAGTAAGTTCAGTGAATTCGTTTTGAGTAAGGGATACAAGGTGACTTTCTTCATCACTTATGTAGTAATATGTGTGATGGTCGATGGAACATATATTAAAAAGTTTAAATGTGAATATATCTTACTAATACACTTGCTTCTTTATCGCAACAACACATAAGTTACCCTTCATGTGAAGGAAAAAAGGTACAGCAAAATTACAATTGTATTGTCTTGGAACTAATCAAGACTTACAAATTATTTTTTTTTTCGCTTGTAATGACTGAACAGAAGTGTTTTAACAAATAATCTATGTTGCTATACATATACCTACAACGCCTACTTATGGATAACTTAAAAATAAGTTTCGTCTCAAACCTCAATCCATAATTAATTCTGCTCATATAGTTAATTCATTTTGAAAGCTTAAAACATTTTTCTGTGACTACAGTACAATTTGACATCAACAATAATTTTTGCAGGGGGAATTTAACACACACACATTTTTTGGGTGCATTGGTTGTGTTGTAGTTTCGTAACTCCTGAAATGGCACAGCAAACTAACATCTTTTAAAGGTATAAATACGTGAGATAGAAGGAAAAAATCCGACATAACTTCCGCTCAGTCTGCATTTTTCTTTTCCTATCTCGCTCTGGCAAGCACAAAAAAATATTTCCCTGGTATTTTTTCTTCCGCTCGTGGGCTGAGTGCCAACGCGGAACATCAGATTTTAGAACATTAAATGTGCGGAGCGGGGAATGTGGAAGAAGTTGAGATGAGGATAGGCACCTACAACTATTCTCGGGGTGTCTTCCGAAAGAAATAAGGCAGCCAGGTCTGAAGAAATATCTGCAGCGTCGAGCTGGAGAATGTTGGGAGCGGAGACCGGCGATATGACGAACACGAGGAGTGGAAAAGATTTGAGGAAGGCGGTCTAGGTAGGAATTCAAGGAAAAGTTGCGCGGTTTGAAGAAAAAGTTGCAATTGAAAACCTGTGTGGAAGTCAACTCTTGAGGGTGGGGGGAAAATAAAATAAAGTGAAATAACGGGAGCATTCCGCTGGCAGTCGGAAGCGAGCGAGGGGAGAGACACGGTGGACGGGAAGTTGGCAGCAAGTATGCGCGCGCACATACATACACATCGATGCTCTAGGGCGGGGGTGTGGGAAGTGGGCGAGCGAGGGTTTTACTGCGCGCCAAGTTGGCAACACACCGCCGCGAGGGGCGGAGTAACTTCCAAGTTTGCCACGCGAGCGCGCACCTCCCCGTAGTCGCTACCCATTCCTCCCGTATCTTGCAGAACTTTCTGATTCGCAATCTGCACACGCCGCGATATCAGTGTACCAGGGGGCTGGGGAATTATCCATCTCGAACTGGTTTTTCTGCCTCACGTCGTGAAAATTCTTTCCCCCCTCCTCCTTCCTGGAAAACAGTAATTGAATCGGCTCATAGACAAAGGGCATTAGTCACAGAATCGTCATTTTCCGAACACTAAAATAAATTGATTTACAAAATACCCTTACACTACAAAAATGTAAGAAAAATATGCATTATAATATAATAACTCTTGTTCTTTATAACATCGTGAATTATTCATTCTATAAGGTATCTAACTTCCTAACAAAACATTTAAGACAGTGTGGACTAATGCCCTTTCCCTTTGCATTGAGTTATCGTATGTGATTTTCTGCCATTTTGTTTTATTGAATTATTTGGTAACATAAAAACATTTATTAAAGGCATAGTTAACATTGTTATCTAGTGTAATACAAATGCAAAAATTGTTAACCGCAAAAAAAGAAAATTCCTTACTGGAGTTAAGCCCTTTCTATTTGTAATCAGCTAAAAACAAGTATTTTTTAAGTAAAATCTGTTGAATGTAATCATTTGTGAACTGGATAAATAGTTTACTGGCATAATTATCAAGTGTATGAATTGAATGAATAACATCAAATATGTCGACACAATTTGTATAAAGTAGAATATAATGGATGGGCTATTTGAAATTGTTGCCCAGTATTAACATTAACCTGGACACATTTCTTATACAAAAGTGCAGTAAATTCAACCAGAGCATTAATGGCTATGATAAATTATTGCATAATCTAAAACACACAAACACCCGGCAACGCTTTGGGTTAAAATAAGTTGTCTACCCATCAATGTATTCAGTTCCGTGGCTTCTAACTGTGTGCCATGCAATAATGGTGTTGTAAAAGCTGTGAAATTCTTGAGTCACATAACGAACAAGTTGAGATATGTCTTTAATCTTTACTTCCTCTATAGGTACATTTCCTTTCGGGTAAGCTGACACAGCTGGCAATTTTAGAATCTGGCACCGTGGCAGATTAACACGAAACGTATGTCTGGCCAATCCATCAATGAACTGTGGTGCTATGCGGTGATACCTCATACCTGGAATCTTTTAATTTAATGACAAATGCATCATCGTACTGATACCAAACATAACCTTTTCTTTCTTGGGAACAGTTTATTGCTCTCTTTTCTGAATAGCACTGTATTTTGTAGTATAACTGCCACTGTTTAATATATCTGAGGTTTCCATCTCTTTCACTACGAACTTGCCGGCAATATTAGTGGATATGATAGCTAACTCAGTTACCTGATGAATATCATAAATTCTGTCGTTCTTTTTGAACGCTCTCTTAATGTACTGGAATCCTTGTCGCAGTGCAAAGAGGAATATCCTCAATTATAGTGAACTCTTTTTGTGTCTGTGAGAGCCAACAGTAGTCGACATAAATCATGGTTCTTGTTTTGGCCTCCGCAATTGTCGGAGCACAAATTAATTTCTTGAATACCTTGATGGACTTCATTCAAGTTATCCAAAATAAAAGAGCCCACCTCATTTGGGCCTTACTTCCCCACTCCCTCGTGATACAAGTATAGAATAGCTTTGTTCGTATGAATATTGTGAACACAAAACACATTAGCTGTCAACTGATGTATGTATAATGTTTCCTGCACAGGAACTGTGGGAAGTGTGGTATGCTTTGCATGAAGTCTACAGAAATAGCAAGAACATGATCACTGGGTTTTCAATTTCATATTTCATTTTTACGTAGAATTTCTTTGCCCTTAATTTGTTAATTAGGAGCTCTGCAGCGGCGTATTGTTTTTTTAAACATTTAAGTGAGGGTTGCGTAACTTAACATTAAGCTCCTCACATACTCCACAGCAGTCAACCTGTGGTCGTCCAAATGCTATGTCGAAATTATCATTGAGAAATTTTGTGTAATACCGGTAACTAACTTTAATGTGATGATGGATTTCTTTGAATAATTCACGCATGTGTTTTGCATTGAGTCTTGCATCTAAATATACAAAACTTTATTATCGCTGTAAGACATCCAGCCGCGGCTTACGAACTGGACAATCGCAAGGACCGCGCGACTCGAGCCGCGCGGCTTCAATCGCGCTGTTCGAATCGCGTCTTTAAAATACAAAAAAAAACATTATTTGTAACTGTTGCGTGAAAACTAGGAGAGAGAGAGAGTTTGGTCAGCACTTAACATCGAGGTCTTTAGCGCTGGTGAGTGGTGATATTATGTGAGTATAGAGCAGCGCCGGAATGAAAGAGCGGGGGAAACGGGAGATCCCCGAGAAAACCCGCCGACCAGCGGCATCGTCCGGCACGATTCCCACATGCGAAAATCCGTGGTCCGAACGCGCTGGGAATTGTACCCAGATCACCCTGCTGGGAGGCGAGAGGTCTGACCACTCTGCCACCGCGGCCCCGAGGAAACTAGGACTTCTCAAACCCAAAACGCTGCGTGAACAGATGACGTGTTAGTAGGGAAGATTCACATGACGGGTTGACTGATAGAGACTTGTTCGGTTTATATGTTTACACGTGTTATGTTATGCAACATAATAAGCCTCCATAGTGTTTCACCGACTCACATGTCGCTTGCTACGGTTTCCACATGTAACTTTGAGAGCTGTATCTTTGTTCCTGGACTATAAAGTCTCGACTCGTTTTAAATAAAATGTTTCAAAAGTAGTTGTGTCAACATATTTTTCCCGTCACTATTTTCTTTGTACACGTACGCCCTTGCAGCAAATCAGAACTGACATTGCCAGAAATTCTCCAATAAGCTGCCATACAGTGAAAATAAATTCTCTGATTTCACAAAAAAAATTCTTGTTTTGTTTAAACATATTTAGTCATACGAGGATGGAGTAAATTACATTTATAAAATTATGTTTACGTGAATGTAACAACGAATAGAAGTTACGTAATTTTATGGGAAAGAAAAATTAACATCAACGTCCCAAAACACGTTACAGTAAATGTACTTTCACAGATTTTTTCTTGGAAATTTTGTTGTTCAAATATTAACTAATACTACATAATATTATTATAGAAATATTTATAATAAATCGCTCAGTAATGTAGAGAGTAATTAATAGTAGCTATTTAATAGCCTATAGTGGTTTTCCGTACAATTACATGCAATTTTAGGTTTTTTTTTAAAAGAACGAAATAGTTTTCAATTGGACGCAGTTATGCTAGAAGGGACCAACTCACAGCTCACAGGAACCGAGATACTTAAGGTCAAAGTCTATGGTGCGTATCTGAACCTTGTATAAACCACTTTTCCTGAGCTCTTATTTTTCATCAAATATTATGAGTTAAGGGCGCCGCCTACCTGCGCGTTAGAGGCTATGGCTATGACGGAGGCATAAGGCCCACCTTGAAACGCACTTCAAATGCCGCATCGCCTCAACGAGCCAAGTGCTGAAATAGCGTGCAAGCTTCCCGGCGAACCGATTTTACTGTGGGACATTACGTGGTAACCATTTAATTTTACTATTGGAAAGTTTGTAGCAAAGTTCAATGTACATCGCAATCTGAGTTTCGCGTGCATCCGGTTAGTACATTTTGAAACACGTAAATCTGAAAAGGCCGTTTTTAGCTATGTTGTAGAGCTTAGGAACAGTGTTTTTAAAGAACATAGTGTCTAACAATGAGGTTCCGGCCTTGTCTGAACGTTGTCACAATGGGCACACGTGGAATTGTTTCGTAGAAGAACCTGTTTACGAACACACTACAACGCATTTGAAGCGTGAGGTAGGCAGCCACCTTAATGCTTGTTCTTTTTATAGGACATATTTTGGACGTTCGCCTACTATCGTCTGAAAATAAATTGCGTCGTAGATTGGTTCCTTTTGGCATAACTACGCCTAATTTACCAGATAACATACCTCAACTGTGAAGGTGAAATGGGTATTACGAACGTTCCCTTTTCCCCGAAAAATATTTAGGACTTTTCTAGAGGGAATATTTGTTACTTGGAAATATTACTTTGCTGTAGTTATTAGCCAGAGAAAAATATAGAGAGAAAACACGGCAACTCAGGCGAAGAACCATTTGTCAAGGGCAGTGAATGTTTGCGGAGAGTGATGACGCACCAGTGTCATCGATTAATCAAGGGCGCCGTCACAGGGGACGAACAAGGGATTGGAGGGGACGGGGGGGGGGGCAGGACGGAAAGTCATTTTAATGAATGCCTCCCCAGTGAGTGTGGATAGTTAGTGTAATCCAGCGACGAGGGTGAGGGATAGGTGAAGCACTAGGTGTGTCTATAGGGTGCGGTCCTGAGAGACGGATGCTGCGTTGAGATAGATATATATACAAGCTGTATCAGTACAGCTGTTACAAACTTCCAGGAGAGATAGAGTACATACAGACGATGGGAAATCACATAACAATGTATGGTCGGAAACACTTTACTGCGACACAAAACACAAGAAAGATAGGACACAAACAAGAAAAGAAAACATGTTTGTTAATCCTAATACAGCAAAAATGCTGGGAAGTTTTCGGCTGGTGATGACGATCGACGTCTCTTTATGTTCTTTTATCTTAATTGCAAGAAGTGGGAAAACTGAATCTTACAAACACATCTCAAATTTATCAATTTTTTTATTTATATTTACTGAACGTCCTAAAATTTATGCAAGCAAATTTTATCAATTGTGATATTCCTTTAAAGTTAAAGTTATGTAATTATTACTATCTACGTTGAACAAGAGATATTTTAGAAGTCTCTTTTAGCATGCGGTTTTGAGGTTTTCACAACGCGTGCATGTTTTGACAGCCTGCTGAATATATGATTCCAATTAGTAAACTTTGAGGGTGGTTTTATCGTTAATGTATCCTGCTGACTGGCTAAACCTTTCTTCAAAATGTATTTCCCTCAATTCCTTGTCCTTGTAACAGCATGCCTGTTAACTACACCAAAGCCGTCGAGTGGCGCGCAGAGATCCGGCCGTTACAAGTATATTTCGAACACAGCTCAGCCTCTTCTTAGGAATAACGTTTAAAGAACGTTGCACAAGTGTATACCAGCCACTGCATTTATCCCTGTAGTTAACTTTGACGCTCCTGAAGCAGGCGAAAATGGGTGTTTCGAGGTCCATTTTAGACATGATTCTCTTTGTTCAGAATGTTTTAAAAGGTATAGGTTGGTACAAGACACCTTCATCTCAAATATTAAGTCATAAAATGTTAGGATCATCACTGAATGTCTCATAGCTGCGAGTTGTTGATATAGGCTGTTCACTAAAAACTGAGCACTCAGCAGAACTTGCCCTCAATTAAAGTTATATTTTACTGGGCCAATAGAAGTTAACTTCTGAGTGTGTTGAAATGTTTACACTAGTTTTTTAGTTACATGGAAGTTTTCACAATAGAAATAGTAAAGATAGGCGTAAAACGCCCGGAAAAAACTTTAAGCAGTGCTGATTTGACTGTGAACGGCCTATAAGAAGACTGCACGCTAATTCAATAACTTGCGCCCAGAGACTAGGTTAAGGCGTGATGCACGTTCTGCGTCGTCTTTATTGCTTCCACACTTCTAGACCTCGAACACGCAAAATATATTCACCCAGGCAGCCACTTTAAGGGGTATTGATACCTACTACCTTGGAATTATCTGTTTCTTCTCGATAACTTCTGTTCCAGTCAATGTATCAAAATTGTTGTCACAAGGCATAGATACAAACTTAATCGATTTTCTGTAATTGCTAGAACCATAATATATTCATTATTTTGCAACGGGAAACAGCTGAAAAGGAAAAATTATTTTATTCACAGGAGCGACTACAGAGGCCGCCACATTAACAGAAACAATGCCATATGGATTCCAAAAAGTGAATGAAACAATAAACTATGCCTAGTCAGCGTGAAAAAAGTAAAACAACGTGTCTATTCCCTGAGTTACAAGAAAAACCGTAAAACCGATCCGACAGGGATCAATCCCCCTTAAATCTACATAAAATAACTACGTCGGTTACTTCTCGTTGCTTGCGTTTCACAATATCAGTTCAGACAAGTTGGCTTCGAGCGATGGATGGAAACCACGCTGTGTTCGCTATAATACGCACAAATATCTAATATGCTGAAATGTCATGAATAGCTACATGTCAAATACCAATACCGCTCACGTAGACAGGTATTTTTTTTTGCACACGGCTCTCCACTGACTGTCCCGCATACGTCGAAATACATTATTTTTAAATTTCCTCTTTGCCTGTCAGTCGTAACACGACGACTAGAGCGTTATACACGCCAGGGCCACCGCATTACTGCAGCCCACACGCATTTATTGATAATGCAGTATTATCTCCGGGAGCGTCGACTTTGATGCCCGCATGTCACTTTGTTTTCAACTATTTAATCATTATTATGAAACGAAACTAATTTCCATAATCGGCTGCCAACGTTTCACTAATAAAAAAAACTCCTATACATCATGTAAAGTGCCTCGGTTAGTGATGTTTAATATTTGTCTGTCAGAATGAACTGTCGGAGACACGCAGATATGAACGCTGGTGTAAAATGTGATTAGCTGTCACAAAACTGTGTCGGAAAAAATATTTTATCTCAAGTCAAGTTAAAAAAGAATAGGCCTGAATATGTTAGGTAGCCAGTCTAATGCTGCGGTCACACTGCATACAGAACTATTTCACTTATCATGTACATATTTATGGCGAGGTTACACGAGCTACGAAATAG
Organism: Medauroidea extradentata; assembly: GCA_003012365.1. Classification (NCBI taxonomy): domain Eukaryota; kingdom Metazoa; phylum Arthropoda; class Insecta; order Phasmatodea; family Phasmatidae; genus Medauroidea; species Medauroidea extradentata. Next base: position 19,558 of record PNEQ01119466.1, read on the forward strand.
TTTAGATCGCAGTCTCGTCTTGTTCAAAATATACTGCTTTCATACGTAGTTTCGAACGACAGATATTCGATGCTTCTCTCCTATTGGCTGTTTGGAGTAACGAGCTGTGTAACAAATATGGCTGCTATTTGGTCCGAAATTTTGAACTCGTTAAATTAGATTAACTTATAGGCGTAAAACACACACATAAAAAAAGTATTGTATCACCTGGTGGAATGACTGCAACTGATTGGCTGTCGTACACCTTCGTCTAATAGGCCCTGCTCATGTATGGTTGTTTACATATTAAGGCAGGCTTACTGACATCTAGGAACAATCAAAGGAACTGTGTTCTCGATGTAATATAACTAGGGACCCTGTTTTTTCGCGAAAACAATTTTGCCCCAGTCTGTTTCATTGCCTTATGTGCACATATGTCAATTCTGCTTCATAGTTATTGGCAGTGTGTCTGTGTGAAGAGCCGTATCTTATTTGACTGCGCCAATTACAAAAACCTTCCTGCAACACCACACGTCTCTGATTTGCCGGTAAAATCCCAAAGCTAGCAACAGTTAAAATATCCAATCACTGACCACGAAGCAGAATTGCAGATGTGCACGTAAGACACGGAAACAAAGTGAGGCAAAATTCTTTTCGCGAAAAACAAGGGTCCCTAAATATAACCATTCAACGTCAGGGTTCAACCAATCTTTGAACCGAGGTGATGCAATACTTTTTTTTATGTGTGTAATAATATCCACTTTACACACACATCAGCATTTCAGTTAGATGCAATACCATAGTTAAAAAGTCACGAATGTTGAATGTATGAGATAATAATTAACTATGGTACATTTAGGGTTCCGTGTTTGTTGAGGTCAGAAAGTTCATTGAGTTTATTTATTCTGTTTAGTCGTGTAACCTCACAAACACGTTTAAACTTTAAACACGATCAAACATGGCTGCCGAATGTATTTAATTGAACAGGTTTACCCTCTAGTGTATCAGTGGCCTAATGCCCTGCTAATTGTGGTTGAATATTCAAACGCTGGGCGACGACCACTGCATAACAGATAAACATATAAGTTACACAGAAAACGTTCAATCATCTTACAGCTGCGGTAAATATGTTAGGCCTACGTCATATTTCGAGAACAAACGGGCCAAATACATTTTATAATTGACAATTTGTCACACAAACATCGGTTTTAATAGGGTATGTTGTTTATTTCCGCCTTTGTGGAACACAGAAAGGTATGGATACGCAAACATGTTGCATTTCGATTAATTCTACTGAATGTTTCTAACGCAAATTTTGCATGTTAACAATACATCTTCCCAGATTTCATTTAAGGACGTTCCAGAGAAAAAAAATTATATTTGTATGAAACAATGTTAGTTTTATAAACATTACTTGTCGGTACATTATCCCTTAAAAAAAATTTAGCTCAGCGAGATTTTACATAATGGCATTTCAAAGTCAAAATTAGCATGTTTTTAGATCATGAACACCCCCCCCCCCAATCCACTCAATACAATGGAACGAAATAATTCACAGTGAAATAACATGTCGCGGGTAAGTGTTTTACGTTTATAAACAACATTCAAACAATGTTTTGTATTTTTAAAAATTTCTGAAATTTTGATTTTTTACTACTTTTAGAACATTTTTAAATACAAAAATGTTTTTATTGGGTTTTTATATGATTTACGCAGTAGCACGTTACACGTACTTTTACTGTGAATTATTTCGTTTCATTATGTTGTTTGGTTTTCGGGTGGTGTAAAAACTAAAAACATGCAAATTTTGACTTCGAAATGCCATTGTGGGAAAACTGGCTGAGTTAATTCTTTTTTGTAAGAGGATAGTGCACTGCCACGCAACATATACAAAACTAGCACTGTTTCATACAAATATGAAATTATGATTTTTCCTTCTGGAACGCCCTTAAGTAATGTTCATTTATTGCTGTAGTTACGCCAGGGCTTGGTCCCGAGTTTGTCGCTTACGAGAGCATATTTTTTTTAAATCCATACGAGAGTCGATATCGTAAAAGTGCTTCGTAACTTTGTTGCAAATTGGTTTTATTATGCTATGTAATTTTTCGAGACAAACTGTATGGTGAGTATAGCTAATTCATCAATTAAAAGAAAATTTCGTCAATTAACTAATTAGCATCTATTTTGCAGTCTTCTGACTCGATAAAATTAGAGTATGCAGTTTAAATCAGTCATAACAAAGTTACGAAGCGAAATTACGATATCGGCTCCCATTTATGATTTAAAAAATAATTGTCATTAAATGCGAAGAAACTCGGACCCATGCCTTTACAGAGAGAACGATATAAGTATATGTAGATGTCATATCATGTTTCGAGAACTACTGTGTTGACTGTGTCCTAATTTTCGTATTTATTTAGTTCATCATCCAAGTTTTCATTTTTATTCTGGTTCATTGGTGTAGGTCCGCCATTTTTGAAACCAGCACTATATTAACAACGATATTTAATGTAATATTTGGTGAACTGCTTGAATGTTGTAACCTGTTGGGTTACGCTAATATAGAGCATTTAAATTAGTTTTCTGTAATTTAGGCAGTTTAATGACGACTCTTCGTCAAAGCGACAACTTTCTACGGAAAAATAAAATAATGAAGTCGCTAGTTATAATGTACGCTAGAAATTAAACACTTCAAAATAATTTCCTTGTCAGAAGATAAATATTTGTACTTTGGTAACATTGTGTCGTGAAAATTCACGCAAGGTGATATGCAACGAAAAATTTGAAAGGCGCCGTAGAAAGTAACCGAAATTTGTCTTCATTAACGTACATTATTCTCCTGGGTCATGCTACTGCAAAAATATTAGTAGATACTTATATTAAATTTAGCGTAGTAGTGAATTCATTACATTTGTTGCGTTATAGCAGTAGTGTATATTATTTTTTTTTTGGGGGGGGGGGGGGGGGGGTGAGGTGGCCGTATGTCACATCGACACAATGTGCGAAAATGTGAACTGGTGTGCAAACTTTACGTAGAATCGTTTTTAAGATAGGGCGCATTTGTACATGATGCCCGAGGTTCACACGCATACGCTACGCAACTTTGAGCTACGCCAGTATAAAAATACCGATTTTGGCTACGTCGGATGGCTTCAAAAGTGTTCCTAACGTACAGTACGTCGTACCTTAAAAGTGCACTGAAAATGCACTTCCTAAAAGTGATTTCTTTCGAGAAATACTTCTCTTAGTGTACGCAGAACAGTTTCGTGAGGAAACACGTGCTAAGTCACAATAACGCAATTAAGGTTGTTTTCGCAATTTTTTTAAAAAAGCCTAAACGACAGCCGGATTCAGAAAATCTGTTCGGCAGTTTTGTTTAAACTGATTTTGAGTTTGACCTTGTTGGCTGGATTTTTAAAGACACTCAATCCTACTCTTTTAGCTAAGTATGTGATTAAAAGATTTTTTTATTAATTTACTTAAATTAGCTATCATGGCAAAATCAATTTTAAACAAAACTGTCAAACTTATTTTTTATATTGGTTCTCGTTTAAAATTTAAAAATAACAATTGTAAAAACTGTATAAACATGAACCTTAAGGGGGGAAGTGTTAGATAATGTTCTTGTATTTTTCGTTTTCGAACCACAACATCTATTCAAGTTCTATTATCAAAATTTTCTCTTTGACAAGACATGGGATATGTTCTTGGTAAACTTCTTGACATAAATAATTATGGCCTCTTTCATTAATTTGCCGTACAGAAAATTTGCAAGGGAATTTTAGGTTTTTCTTAAAGAGTGATTACACACACAATATAAGATGAACAAATAACACTACTGTGCCTCCAAAAGTCATCATAAATATATTCTATGCCTCAAAATTGTTACATTCACCAAAATACTTTAAAACAGAAGTTATTGCAAAAAATCAATAAATTAAATTTAGCATATAGCAAGTCGAAGCGATTAAAGTTAGTTTCCATTTCATGTTTGCAATCCTATTCGTCGCTTTCTCCCATTCGCATTTTACGCGCAGGACAAAGCACAGAAAGTTATGTGAGAGAACAGTTTTTTTAATGTGCTGCGAAACAAATAAGCTTGGATACAAATGTGCTTGTGTGCTGCGACAAAGGCAAGCGGTAACCATGCCTGCATGCAGTGCATATGTGTACTGTCGTCTTCAAGACGCGTGTACTCAATTCTAACCCGTCAACGGACGATAAAAGAAGCACAGATATCCCAACACTTGGTGATTTATTATACTGACGTTTCTGTGCATGCTAAAGGCGTGAATTTAAATAGCGGCCAGTCCAGAAACATATGCGAACAGCAAGGTGACTACCTACGTATTGTGTTACCACGTTGCAGTTAAAAACAAAAAATAATGTGCTATTACAAGTGATATCCTTGGAAAAACCAGTTGCAAGTAAAACTACATAGGTTGTTCTTGTAAAAAATGCTATGTGCATGATTGTAAAATTTTCAAACGTTTGTGAAACTACAAACGAATGTCGTGTAATTTTCACAAAACAATTTGTACAGTACGTGCTTGATAGTTATCATCGTCTCAATGGCCTCGGTCTAAAACTTCGTGCAGCATTCCATGTCAAGTTCTTCTTGTGTAACCGTCCCGGATAATTCTCACTGTATTTTTATTATAGTGTGCTTCAAAGGCCTTATTACGGAGTTTTGCAGTGATTTCGAAAAAATTTTTTTTTTATTGCTACCTAACACTCATATCAAAATTACGCTACACAGTTTTGACAATTATATGTTATAATTTGTAGCGGGATTTTTTTGTAAAATTATACTGAACGGTTTTTTAGATTTCATTACCCAAAGTACCACGTTTTTCGTCGTGAAAATAAGCAAAAATGAAGGAAATTATTATTTTTTTTTTGCTGGCGAATGGTACATTATTTTAAAAAACGCGTCCACAGTATTGTTTATCGTGTGATTGCACATTGACTCAAATTTTTTTCGAAACTTTTGGTTAAAAAATATTTGAGTTATTGGCACCAGTCTGAAAAAAAACTCGGGAACAAGCCCTTATAATGCACCGTTAACATAGAATAATCCAACGGTAACGGTACAAAAAAAATTTAGAAATAATTTCTAAAGGATTGATTGTAAAGCGCACACGTTTGACAGTTTATGTGACCATACTGCCAGTTGCACACTGTCAGTGTCTGGAGACAGCTGTCCCTAGACAGAAGGCTGTCAGGTGAACGTATCTTGTGTGGAAGCGGTTAGGAAGAGACAGCACACACATCACACCTCTTCCTAGCCTCTAGGCGCAAGCCTCTATACTGTATCCAGTTCAAGGTTGCAGCAGAAATAAACACTATCACTGATTGGCGGCGGTTAGACAACAGTGTCGTTACGGCAGGAAATAGACCCTACGCTAAATTACTGTGTTTTAGTTCAGGGTATGTGATTTAATCGTTCAGTTGCGTTTTTTTAATCCTCTGTAATATAATATCACTCTGTAGCATGAAATACTAGCCTTTATGTGCATGGAATGGATTAACTATATGACTAAGGCGATGAAGCCAACGTCCGTTGTGATTCCATTTCCTCCACAGCGAGGCGCGATTTCGTTTCTCCACTTGTCGCCAGTCGATAGCTCGCGAAGCACGCGGAGTTGGTGCGACGGTTTGTTGCACAGCCAATGACGTTCAAGCGCGCGAGTGACATAAGCGGCAATCTCCTCGCTGATAACTCTTCTGTATGAGACATCCAGTGTTGAGCCACGTTTATACCTTTTGAAACATTCTGAGCCACGATCAATCCACCTAAATGACCGCGAAAACTCTCATTTTCGCCGTTTTCGGTCGCTAGAAAATACACTTTACTGAATAGTAATGATCCTGAAATGTACATACACACATGTAACGGTTCTTAAATGCTCTTCCTAAACAAACATCACTAATGTGCGATGAGCAGTTTTGGAACAATATGCTAACTGTCGAAGCTGTGCACGCCGCTCGGCGTCCGAGGCAGGCGGCCACCTTAAGAACTGGCGCTACTCAGAGCTCAGGAAATTATTCCTCATTCTGAAAGCAATAAACTTCTACACGTTCGCCGCCACAACTAGGATATAAATGGCCACATTACTTTCGTCCCTTGTTCCCTTAAAAATTCACGCTTTCATGAATTTTTCATACAAATTACCATTTTGTCGTCCTCTTCCACACATTAGAAAAAAGTCGCTGTGGCAGCTACCCCTCTTAGAGGATAACTATCCCACTATATACTGAAAAAAAAATTACAATATAAACATTAAACACTATTTCAGAACATATAAATGAAAATCAATACATACAGGATGGAAAATTTGCACGTCTAACAGTGGCATAACTCTCACAACCATGCTACTATGAAATAAAACAATGTCCACACCATTCTGCTGACGTGTAAACATTACACTGTTTGCTGAGCAGTTTTACGACTGCGGCTTGCAATCCAAGTTTTATCATCTGTCAACAGTTGCACTGCCTTAGAGGTTATGGAAAGTTTCCCATTACCAGAACATACGGAAGAAAAAAGAGAAAAAAAATTGCACAAAACGTTACGTACTTGTTATAATTCCAGGACGTTTCCTTTGTCGACTAAAACGTCAAACAACGGCATTTAAGGTTAGTTAAAATTATTATTATCATGAACATTTAACTTTGAAAAGTCATTCTGGGAAAACTAGGAAAGGTAATTTTTGTAACAGGAAAATGACTCAAAATTAACAACTGCAAAACCAACACTAAAACATACAAACATAAAATTACGAGTTTACCCCATTTGACCGCGCTTAAGGGCCTTGCCTACCTCGGAACTCTGGCGACAGCAAGAATAGGATTTTACATGTTGCATAAAATTCGGCGAGGCTCATTCATATTTGTGACATCGCTTCCTGCAAAAAACTATTTTCTGCATAGAAAAAAGGGAAAAAATTTTGCTAAATGAACAAAATTGCAGGAAAATATTCTGAACTGGAGTTTTCAAATGTTTTCAATGCACAAGAATGCATATATATATATATATATATATATATTATTTTTAATTCTCAGCGTATTGAAAAAAACTGCGTAAAAGAACCTTCAGCAATGTACGCAGCGCGGAGACGAATACAAAATTCTGTGGTGTCACATTAGTACTTCAAAAAGTACTGAGCGACACAGAAAATAGGCTAAAGCCCTATGCTTGCTGCCGCCGTGGTTCTGAGGCAGGCAGCGCCCTTTAGGATGTTCCATAGGGAAAAAAAATATCATTTTATGTTTGTATGAAACAGTGTTAGTTATGTAGACGTTACTTGGGAATGAATTATCCTCTGTAAAAAATAACTCTGTCAATTTTTTCTATAGTGATATTTCAAAGTAAAAATTTGCATGTTATTAGTTCAAACAACCCTCGAAAACTAGTCAATACAATGAAATGAAATAGTTCATAGTAAAAGTACATGTCACTGGAATGGGCTTTACATATATAAAATCCCATTCAAACAATGTTTTGTGTTTTTTAAAAATTTGGAAATTTTTTTGTTACTTTTAGAAATTTTTTTAAAACAGAAATATTTTGTATTAGGGTTTTATATAGGTAAAGCCCTAGACCGTGACATGTACTTTCAATATGAATAATTTTATTTCATTACGTTCATTGGTTTTCGAGGGTGTATGAACTAAAAACATGCATATTTTGACTTTGAAATACCTTTGTGTGAGAACTGGCTGAGCTTATTATTTGTAATAGGATAATGTACTCCCAAAAAACACTGTTTTATACAAACATAAAATAATGCTTTTTTTCCCCCTCCGGAAGGCCGTAAGAATGAATAAGTGATCGAGCAGGACTGCAACTGTCTTGATTGGCCCTGCGTGTAGGTACATGATACCAGGCTAGGCGGGGAACTGTCAAACTGAGAGGAGGGGAAATTGCGCCGCTGTCAGAGACAGGCTGACATCTCAGGAGGAGGCTGGCTACAGCAGCCCCCCCCTTACCACCTCCCCCTGCCGCACGCGGACAAACACGCCAGAGTAATTCGCAGGGATAACCTTGACAAGCGACGTGCGACACGGACAAGGAAGGCAGGCTGGTGTGACTCAGCTGTGAACTGAATGCGGCGACATAAGAGAGATCAGCGACAGGGGTGGCCACACACCTCTCCTCGGCCAGCTAGCTACCACTAATCCCACCCCTCAACCCTCGTCAACGTCACGTGGACTTGACCTGGCAGGTCAGGATTATCTCGGAGCCCTCGTAGGCCACGCCAATACTGCGTGATTGTCCTCTTGTGATAGGGGACCTCCGATTGGAGAATAGAGTAGCACCCCATATCCGATCCCCCTTCTCCGACCATTTATTCCTAACCGGCTTTTACACTTCGCGTTTACAGTTAACACACATGTCCGTAAGTAACTTCGTCTTGTTTTGATTATAACATACACACAGAAAAACGTCTGGTACAGCCAACCATATGTACGTTTGTGTACGGCAAAACAAATGAAAAATCTACGAAACATATCAAATAACAGTTTAGTTGTTCTAACAAAATGTATGTATGACAGGACTAAACTCTGCTGAGGTGAAAAAATGAACCAGACATTCATGTACTTGGTAGGTTCAACATTTAAGCGGTTGTTTCGTCATATACGAACACATACACAGTTGAATGTGTCAAACCATTGTTCGGTGTTTAGGCCAGTCGGGACAACATTTCTCTATGCAACCCAAGCGTTACAGAACACTTCGGAAATTCAACTGAAATAATATATATATATATATATATATATATATATATATATATATATATATATATATATATATTGAATGCAGAAGCACGTGCGTGGTCACAAAACAGCAAATTGAGAAGAGCAGTTCCTAATCCGCTGTTTATAAAAAAAAGTATTTGTTAAAACTGAAATCCGTGTTATGCTACTAAAGATGTATTCCTCAGATAATCGATAATATGTATGTACACCGGATACCAAAAATATATACTGTTCTTTGTAAAGATACATCGCAGAAGTGCATGTAACTTTGTATGCCGAGTACTGTTTTCAGAATATAAAAAAATAATAATTAAGAAAAAAATTGATATATTAAAATGTCTAAGACAGTAAATTGGAGATTCAATCCACATTGGTTAAATTATTCCCGGCAATATTTCGTCTAGGCTTAAATATTTACATTGGTTGGCGATTCGTTAAACGTTGCTTGAAATTTGGGTCCCGACATCAGACTGATGTGTCAGTTGTGCTTTAACTGCGTGCGCAGATGTGTCTGTGTACAAGTAGTAGGTCTTGCCTCGTACCGGATGTTGGATAACAAGCTCGTTAGTAAATAACTGTCTGACGGCCTACTAGGAAAAATAAAGATTCTGGTAAAAAACACGTGCCATTCGACTGAAAAAAACTTCGGAACGCTATGCAAAGAATCAATTGTATGAGCAAAAAATTGATAACTTGTGTTTCGATTGTACCGACACTTGTCGTTGTGGTTTGAACACACTAAGTAGGGCCTTTCTGTAGCTGAAATCATACCAACGTAACGATGCAAAACTGCATGTTAATGCCGTCAGTAAACGACACGGGGTATGGTGAGGTGATTTTAGTGCCTAGTAATAATTACTAGCGGTTTTAGAACCCTCGTTGAGGGTTGGAATGCTAAGACGAAATAACAGAAGCACCCCAAGAAAACACTTCCGCCAACGACCACGTCCGCCATGTTTCCCACGCGCGAGTATTCGGAGACACCTCGCCGGGAATCGAGCCAGTGTCAGAGGCGAGTGACCTAACCACTAGATCACCCGGCGGTTCCCTGGTTGTACTCTGCAAGGAGTAAACGGAAATCATATTATACACCATTACCGCCTATTAGCGGGAGCATGAACGATGTTGCAGCGTATCGCGTTTCTCCTTTTCTGCTCGAAACCGTTAAACCTATTACAAATTTGTGTATCAACGAAAATTATACACAGTTGCAAATGTGCGTCTACAATTCTAAAAACACAGTGAGTTTATAAGAAATATTATGTTAGGGCCCCTCAAAATGGCTAAAAACAGCTGTTTCAGACTGCTGTTACAAAGAAATACCACTAGGGTTGTTACATACACAACACTAAAAACACACGTTGGGCATTATTACAAACTATCCGCAAAAAATTGCAGGGACCTAACTGAAATTCCCATAGGAAGAAGCATAGAACGAAAACACTGAACGTCAGTTTTTTGAGCGCTGCGAATAGAAGCATGGCGGTTACAGTCGAGCGTGGCATTCTGAGCCTTATGGCTCCACTGCTACCTGCGCATCTTCTCGGATAATTACACCACGTACACAGGCGTCTTAACTGTCAATCTATTATCGTCTCAAAAATTCAAAGCTTCTGCTGCCGAGCGAGAAGCATAAATTGCACATAACAACGCGTTTTCGGGTATACGAACAACTGACATGGTAGTGATTCGTTGCAGTCAAAAAATTTCTCATACCGAACAGCTTCGCACGGTCTCATAAACCACATAGTTGTTTCAAGTTGCGTACGTGTAAATAGAACGCAAGATAAAGTCTGGCACATTAAAAAAAATCACATTTTTAGCATTCATTTGGAAAAACAATAATACTTAAGCAGATGTGCATTCATTTCGATAAACAATAATACTTAGCAGATGTGCGTTATTCCCTACAAAAAAAAAGTTTCTAGTAATTTTGTTTACTGCAACTCTCTCAGAAGAGAACTGACAACAGCTGACCTTAACTACCGACACACACAATAAACATCCTGGTTGCATTATCACAATGCCGCGCCTGAAATTAATGGGTAGTATGGGTGCTTGCCCTATGACTGCGTGTGCATATTACGACGAACTCTTCAAATGTAATGGTTGAATATATCTTCGCCCCTGCCATATATGCAATCTGGCAAGGCCACTTTCGTGTGTATTGTATAACACCCAGGCGCTCACGAATTTTAACCGGGTCACGATTTTTTACGTATCCTTACAACAAACAGCCTATCGTTTATCAGTGTGATGGCTAGGATGTACGTATTTTTGCGTGAAATGCGGTGCACTAAGTGTGACGCAGCAGGTACATTACGTCCCACACTAACCTCTAAGCGCAAGACATTCAGAGACGATCCTATACCGTCACGACGTAATATTGCAAATAAAGATGTATTATACACGCCTGTGCATTTTGTAAACATTCTGCGGACCGCGGTGGCAGAGTGGTCACACCGCCCGCCTCCCACATACACGATACGGGTTCAACTCCCGGCGGGGTCGGTCCCCGGACTTTCGCACGTGGAAATCATGCCGGACTACGCCGCTGTCAGTGTGTTTTCTCCCGTTTTTCCCGCTCTTTCAATCATGGCACACTGCTACCTTCTATTCGAAAACGCACCTCTATGAGACTTCCAGTGGTGACCTTATATTATGAAATACTATGCTACACTAAGATAAAGTTGTATTATTCACACCCGTATCTTCCAATAAATTCTGCAACAACATTTTCATAGCATAAAAAAGAACCGAAATCATCTATTTTCGCCATTTTTGGCCACTATGCCTTAACGCGTAGTGACGAAACTTGAATGGATATTCACATGCGTTATGTACAGTACTTTGAATTCTATTCCTAAGTAGACATCACTCATGTGTGTCGAGCGGTTAACGAATAATCTTGTCAACAGCCGAAGTTCTGCGTGTAGTTCGGCGGTATTCAGTTGGTCAATACTTGCAGTAGCTTTCATACGCCTATTTTTGCAAATATTTTATCAAGTGTTAGTGCGAGAAAAGTGTTTTAAAGAAAAACAAAATTATTTTTGCAAATTAGGGCAGCAATCACAATTAAAATCTGAAACTTGCGTTATGTAGCAGTGCTGATCTGCATGCTCGCTAAATGAGTTACATCGAAGTTCGTTAAGAGGCTTACATACAGCTACATTGTAAATTGTATTTCAAAATTTATAGTAAAAGTAGTTAGATATGAAACAATGATGCAGGAGAGAAATTTCTTTCTGGAGTTACTATGATTTCAAGAAACAGCTAAACCATTCTAACTGTTTATATTTTTAACACGTACATTTCATTTTGTGTCATAATGATTGTAACTGCGTTTATAGCCTAATACACACACACATACATACACATATATATGTGTGTGATTCCATCGCATTCTTGTTTATGTCAATTCAGAAAACCACGAAAAACATCTAAAACTGAGAAAAAAATTGTTAGCAGTTGTGCAGCCGCAACGTAAGTGCTTGTCAAAAATCAAATCGACATGGAAAATAAAATAAGTGGAGGTTTTTAGGTGATACATTGCACTGGTATTAAACGTTACGTATCGGTTATAAACTTCAATGATTGGCTATCCCCGATACCAACTAAATCGAATAAATCAGATATTATCTGCACAGCTCAGGTCCCATCAAAAGTTTACAAATACCGTATATATGCAGTTTAGCCTTCGTTCTATGCTCAGTTATTTATTCTGAGTTAATTTCTAACACACGCTAAAAAAATAACGACTATTTTTTTTTCATTCCACTATTTTATGCAGAATATTCATAAAATGTTACCGCCATCTTTGAGTGTTTTGGCGTCTAATATGCATATTATTCCAGGTAGCATAGCTAGATGAAGAAAAACCTTGTTTTGATCTTTTAAAAAAGAGCAGTTAGGGAGTGGCCTACCTGAACACACTGGCTAGAACAAAGGTACAGATATGCATGATATTCGGCGTGACTCAGTAACTGTCAAACCTATACATATACCACCATTGAACTTTTTCGTTCGTCTCAGCGAGGCTCATAGTGCCCAGATGTCTTTTAGGGTATAATTTAAAATACTAATAACACGTAGGTATTTCCGTCATCAAGAACTCAGAAACGCCATTTAAAAAACATCAATGAGCACCGCTGAACATAATTTAATATGTAAATCCCCTACTGTTGCCTACAGCACAGTTCTCAAGATGGCAGTGTCTTAACTACAAGTCCTTGCACGTGTAGATCAGAATGTGTTAGAAATTGTACTACGGCGTCAAACAATCAAAACGATTAGGTAGATACTTTAAACAAAATTATAAGTGTGTCTATGTTTTCACACGTTTTAATTCATACAAAATATTCTGTTCATTACTATATAAAAGTGATAAAATAACATTTCCAACTATAAATGTGAAGCAAATTTAGAGTAGCCACTCACTGCAGCGAAGCAAATTGCCTGTTTTTTTCATGATTCCATGACAAAGTCAAAATATTTTCTGAATGTTACAAGCATGTAACGTTTTCTGATGAATGTCATAAGCACGTAAACGTTTTATGGCAATATATTCGATGCGTTTTCCGATCAAGGCAAGGATTTCCAGTCCTTTACAACATTGTTATGTTTTGTACAGTCTGTTAACTTGACAAATATTCAACAGAAATAACAACCTTAAAGTGAAGTATAATGACACCTAAACGAGGTTAATTCTGGAACAAAAATTCAATACTGCTTTCAAAAGCCAATATTTTTCATCCTGCGACTTTTAAGGAAGCACAAAGTGAGTCAGGCAAGAAAATTGCCTGAAATTTCCTGGATTGACTACTAATATCCTGAAATTCTCGTGATAACTCTAGGTGTCCATAACTACACCTACAACTGTCCAGGTTTCGAAGGTCTGCAGCCAACGTACAACCGTCTTTAGAAGCTTTCAAATAAATGCATTCACAAGCTCCATGCACGTACGCGGAAAAACCAAACCTAGTTGGCGTAGGCACTGTACGAATAGACCATGAATCCACTTCTAATTTTATGTTACGTTAATGCGGCAACTTCGTTGACTTGTAAATGCATAGATAGGGGAAAAGGAGGGGAAGGGGTAAAAAATATTCTGGGAGATATTTACAGCAATCGATCGGAAAATATAGGCCGTAGTTTATTTTACTAATCGCGAAACAATCTGTTACCAGTAACTTGGTTCAATTGACTTGTCTTTTTTTTTACCCAGTCCTAGTCTTGGTATTGATTAAGCCTCCAGGAGGCCTGGTGGTGAGGGAGGTGGAGGGATGGGGGTGCTGTAAAACTGCAGAATAGCAGTTCGCCGCCCTGTTGTTTCAGGTCACCCCTCATCGTGCATGGTGAGGGGGTTGAAGGAAGGGGTAGCTGCACGGAGCGACCCAAGGTTCTTCAAACAAGTGTTCGTGAGTCTACTAACACCCTCCCTCCCCTCTCTCTGAGGACAAAGGGGTGTCCCACCCCTGGCCGGTCCACCCAAGCCTCTCCGGCTTCTTTCTTCCACGCGCACCTACTGTGAATGCTGATGAGGCCAGGACAAGGAATATAAAAGGAACAATGTTGGTGGAAGTGCATGACAGTCCTGCCAGGAACAACCTGATTAGGAGGCGAATTTCGTCCACTGGCTCCTGTCAATTTGTATTCTTCGCCCGGCATACTTCCACAGAAACTGCGCGCGGGCACAAATATTAACGGAGGCCCTATTCAAACACGGGGTCGTAGATATTGATCGAGCTTTACTTTCAGGTATTATCCGGGAACAGGGGTAAAATTACTGCAGACCAACTACATCGAACGCAAAGGTTATGTTATAAAAACACACATACGAAAAGATAAATCGCAACGGCAATACTCCGTCGTGTCATCGCTTAGTGCAATTGAGACCACATGAACGATTTTACGTAATCAAACATGTGAAGAGCCACATCTACCTATCGCTTCACATGCACTGCAGTGTATTCATAAATACATGTTTACAAAACTATTCCAAATGTACCCCTCGTACCAATGTACGAAAAACAAAACACACTTCGGACTAGAACGAAATGTCACTGTTAAAGACACAATGATATTTAAAAACACTGTTTCTAAGACTTCAAACATAGTTAAAAATGGCCTTTATAGATTTCCGTACTTTAAAATGTCCTATTAGCTGAATGTACGTAAACTAAGATTGAGACATGCACTGAAATTTGCTAATATAAAATAATAAAATAATATGGTAGTAAAAATAGATCGGCCGGAATCTCGCTCCTACTTCAGCGCTTGGCTTGTAGTGGCGATGCTGAATTTTATGCGCGTTTGAAGATCGCCCGTATATCTTCGTCGCTTCCGAGTCTCTATTTAGTAAAACCGTTCAAATAGGAGTTATCCTCCAGATACTTATGGTCACATGGCCGAGTTTCTACCTTTTCGAGAAAATTATTTTATTGAAACCTGAAGAGAGCCGATTAAGTAAAATTGCTTCGTTACTATGTTAAAAATTGGTTGTACTATAAAATGTAATTTTTCGAGACAAACAGTACAGTGGTTTTAACTAATCTGTCAGTTAAAAAGTAATTTTATTAATTAACTAATTAGCTGTCATTATGTTGCTGTACTTTGCTTCTAGGGTCATTCCATTTTAAATCAACAAAATTTGAAATATTTAGTAGCTGCATGATTTTAGATTTTCACAGAATTTTGTAGGTTGTTGGAACATACTATCTAGAGTACAAAAATACCTTTTTTAGATTTTTAGTTTAAAAAAATTTGTATATATACACATTAATAGATACAATTGCGCGCTAAAATTTGCGTTTTTAGT
>PNEQ01119467.1:0-35115 GCA_003012365.1 Medauroidea extradentata
TCATCATGTTTCGGATATGCTTTTAGTCACGTAGGCCACCCTCGACGGGTTAAGACGCAGTTGGGACAGGTAGCTATGACGTAGGTTCGGCGGGTTTCCCACTATGAGCCACCCGGGCTTTGAGTCATCGGCCAGCCCTCAAGGTGTTACGAAACAGCCGCCGACTACTGGCCTCCAGGAACATGGCACGCAACAATACTATGTACTTAAGCGTAATTTGTGAGTTGAAGTTAATTAACTTCATTAAGTAAATTGTGTATTGAAGTGACATATGTTTATAGTGTACCATATATTTTTTTCAAAATAACACTTAATTGTTTATTGAATTTTGCTGCATTTTTTTGAAGAAATTTAATATTTACAGACTGAATTAGAGAATTTACAGTGCGTAATTTATTAAATCATACGTTTGTAACCAATGAACGACACGTTATTTAATCTCTGTTAAACTGAATTCGCATAATGTCAGAAAATACACCATGATAACAATATTTTACTGTAAAATGAAAGTGTAGTAATTATTTGTTCGATAAAAGAATAAGTTACTGAATTCACTGTTCGTGTGAAGCATCGGCTGTCGTCAAAGGAAGCCTATATACTTTTCACCTGTATTTTTTCATTGTATCTTCTGAACTCGCATCCATTCGTTCGTTTTGTCATGTGTGTTGCCATCGTTGAGCTCGTCTAATTTTGTAGCCATTTTTCAAGCACATTATTTGTTTTTTTGTTTCTGTGTCGTCTTTCTTGATTACACATTCCTTCGCGGAATTAATTTACTTTGTTTCTGATGCGATTATTTTTCCATTTAGTGTTGTCACTCCTATCAGGAATAGTATGTATATATATATATATATATATATATATATATATATATATATATATATATATTACATATACGCGCACACATATATATGTATATATACCGTGAAAACCGATAAAATTGTATATTTTTGGGCAATTTTGTTTATTATAAGGGAGGGGGAGGGGTTGGTTCTTAGCAGCCTGGAAAATTCGTTCGCAATTGCGTGAGTCCATAAAAGTCACTCCGTTTATCAAGCCATACGTTTTGATACATGTTATTAATACATATTTTTGCAACACGAAAACAATAAATATATCTTCTTTGCAACAGCAATACAAATATTATTCGTTTTACCCGAGAGTCTTACCTTAATACATAATTATGTGTATAAAAATCTGAACTTCACAAACACACAAACACGCATATATATATATATATATAACATAAAATAAAATTATAATTATTGTTAATAATCCTTTTAAAATATATCAATAGCAGACTCAGTAAGATTAATCTAAATACTGAAAAATGTCCTTCGTTTCACTACGAGCGTGCGGTTCTTATCTAGGGAGACTGAGTTAGTGTGTGTGACGCACAAAATCGATAACGCGGTAAGGGGGTCGTCAGCCGGCATATGTAACGCAGTGTCGTCTCAACGCGCCTGCCACGCAACTGGCGTGCGGATCTTTACTATTAATCATTTTCCTATGGGACTTTTAAGTGGTGACCATGTCATTTAATTTGTGGAAACTATCGTTTAAAGTCAACGCATGCTTCTATCATTGCGTTTTTCGAATCCGGCCGATATATTTCTAGATACGGCAGTCTGAAATGGCCGTTGTTAGTCTTTTTGAGGGGCCTAAAAATAATATTTCTAATAAGCTATACTAATTTTTAATCTTATAGAAACGTTTTTTTGAAGTGTGCGTTCTTTTTGTAGACCTACGCGTGTAATTCGCGTTGAGTAGTTTCCTCAAAAAATGATTAATAGCAACACGTTGCAAAGCATTTTCAGCGCAGGTAGATAGTAACCTTAAGACGGAACACGTAGATACGTCACGACGGTCGTGTTGTGATGAATAGCCAGTCATATGCTAGATCAATTTGACGTCATCACCTTGTAAACATTCAGATTGGCTGGTTCGTACGACACGACGCGTGTCGTGGTCTATGTGATTCCGGCTATAGTCCGCATCATAATGGTGACTGAACAACAGAAGGCATTCTGTGTCATTAACTTTGCGAAATGTGAATCGGTAACGGCTGTTGAACGCGAATTCCGTTGCGAGTATTGACATCATCCACCTGATAGGTAAAGTATCCTACGTTGCTTTCGTCACTTTCATGACAAAGAGTGCCTGTGCAAAGACAAAAGTTCCTGGTGACCGGGAGTGTCAGAGAGTAAGGTGCAACGGATTCGGCAAGCGTTCGCCCAGTCCACGAAAATCAACTCGACGAGATAGCCGGGAAAAAAATCCTTCAATAGACTGTTTGGAGAGTACAGCGGAAGCGATTGCTGTGAAAATCATTCAGGTTAAGCTTGTTCAGGCATTTACCGAAAGTGACAAAGAACTAAGATCTGACTGTTTCGCGGACATTCTTGGTCGGAATGAGGATGAAGATGTCTTCATCTCTAAGCTGGTGTTTAGTAATCAAGCGACGTTCCAAACAAACGGTAAGGTCAACCGCCATAACGTAAGAATATGGTGCCAGAAGACTCCACATAAAACCACCGAACACGTTTCATGCGCTGTTTTCGTGGGAGACACTGTTTCCGGCCCTTTAATTTTTTTAAAAGTCCACTTTTACTGATATTTCTTATTTGGACATGCTTTCCCAGGTGCGATGGTAAAAGGGGGTGGACAGGAGACACTGTCCCTCCCTATAACAGAGGGGAGGGACAGTATAGGCATTTGTACCCACCCTAGACTTATTATTTAAAAATGTTAAAATTTCTGCCAGTTGTGTATGCAATATTGTTACGTTTGATTTTTATGAGTCCCTAATTTTTTTATACAAATTTTTGGTCATTTCGAAATTTCATAATTTTATTGGATATTATATTTTGTGTTTTGGCATGGTCCTTGTGGATTGCTACTGGTCGTGGAGATTTAACCGAAAACCCAGGCGGTTATGTTTCCACGAGTCGGGGGCACTGCACTGGGGTCATCGCCTCGCGCGAAATGCGGGCTAAGCAGGGCATGAGCTTTATGAGGGGGTCTGCCCTCCCCCTGGGGTCGTTGTCATCGGTCAGAGGCAGCGGGAAGGTGCCCGCTGGAATAGAGCGTGAAGACAGGCTTTCGGAACATGTAAGTTAACTTCATTTATTTATTTTTGATTTGGAAATACCTCCTATCTTGAGACTGTACGGGGTGACGATAAGAGACGTAAATGATCGAATTAATTGCACTGTAGTTGTGAACCGTCCAGACGTCTGGAAAATAAAACTAGAGATTAGTAGATTTTAAACTTTGTTAGGTGATTTAAGTTTAATAACAGTAACTGTACTTGTGTCGCAGAAACGGAAATGTAATGATGATAAGTCGTTCGTAGTTTTGTTTGTTTTCTTACTTGTCAATTCTAGTCAAAATTTTGTAAACGTTTCTTCGATTTTTTTGTGTTAAATTCTTAAAACGAATTCTTTTACTTTAATTTTCTTTGTTGATAACGAACATCTTTTAAGGTTGTGTACCTCTCGTGAGTTCTCTACATCTGGAAGCTAAGCACGCGCCTAGTTACCCCCGTAACAATATTTAGACTCGAAAACCACTTAAATAGCACCAACTTACACACTTAAATTCAACGTTCCATAAGAACGACCACCGGACAACCCGCGCTTACAGGTCCTTAGAGCAAAAAAAATTGGAAATAAATTTCTGTGAACGATTCTGTCTCCCCATCTCTTTTTAAGAATAACATCTACCGCTACTGTGCTTCCCGAATGGTTATTTCCTTAGTTGGAGAGGCAGCAGGGGACTTCATTTTCTAGAAGGACTGTGTGCAACTTTAGTGGCAGCTAGCTGTTTGCGACTGCCTGAACGAGACGTTTACACAACGCTGGATTTGTCACGGAGCAGATGGTGACCGGCCACTTATTCAATGTCGTCCAAGGAGCACAGATCTCACCCCGTGTGACTTTTTCCTAAGGGGGGACATAATAGATTACGTGTTTATTCCACCATTGCCGAGACGCCATCCACACCGTTACACTGGACAAGCTGGTACGAATGTAGAACAAGTTTGAGTATCGCATTGATGGGGTTCGCACTGCTCGTGGCGGTCACATAGAACATTTGCAGAGGTATGGTACAAAATCTTCATTGTTCCATTGTTCATTTGTGTGCTCACACAACATTTTAGGTATATTTTTTACTCACTTTTTATAATACTATGGTCTATGCTTTCCAATTCTTATGTGTAGACCACGATCGTAGAAGAACAGGTCTGGACACTCACCTGGAAACTTGATCACCTTGTTGTTTAGTTGCAGTTCACCAAGTTACCGATAATGCTATACATTTTTAGCGCTGTAATCCGGGCGGTTGAGCTCAAACTTCCCCTACTTACCTCCCATAAAGATAAACAATTTATCAAAACGTATTTTTTTATCAATTTATACAATACTTCCTTCGCTAACAACTTTTAATCACGGCTCCAGAAATCTTCATTGGCTTCATAATGTTAACAATAGAAAAAAGTGGGCGGGGTTTGAGTCCGACCGCCCGGATTAAAGCGCCAAAAAGTGCTACATTCTCAGTAACTTGATGAACTACAGCCAAACAACAAGGACGTTAAGCAAAATACATTTGTGGCCAGGCGAGTGTCCAGGCCTGTTCTTCTACGACTGTGGTATAGGCTTATTATGAAATCCACATAGTTAAAGAAAATCATTTTGATATTTACGAAAGGTTATGATGCCGAATTTTTAAGGAATCCGTAATTGACATTCAGTACTAGATTAAGGAAATTGTGTTACTTACTATGTTTTCGCCGTAATTATTTTGATACATTGATATATTACAGGTTAGATTTGTCACAACAATATAATTTGAAATATGTATGGATAGCTTGACTTTTTTCAAGTCACGGATAGGCCTATTTCTTAGACTCTTTGGAAATTTTGGTTCAATAGAATTTCAATGTAATTTTTAAGTCGAAAATCCGAACAAAATTGTTGCAAATCTTTTCTTGTCTGTAATACAGGATTTCTGTATTGCCTTTACTTCGAATTGTTACAACTGTAGTGTTAGTTAAACACATTTATTTCAAACATATTAATGGTAATTTTATCATTAGCCAATAACATCAAAGATGTACTGATACGAGTAATTACTACGAAATAGTTTAAACAAATGGAGAACTTGAAAAAAATCTATTTTTCAAAATGGCTTGACATAAATGAAATATAAAAAAAGCCTTGTCACTTGTGAAAGATTCTAATAGTTCTACGTACGAGTTATTGCTTAAATACCGTGTCACACATGAACATTGAAATTATTTAAAATATAAGTTTTTTGAAATACAACAACTTTCACACAGTTAAAATATATATAATTATTAAACCGAAAAAATACATCAAAACTAAAAAAGTTTCTTTACTTCCAAACTCGTTTGAAGAAACTAGGATGTTGGATGGACAAATGCCAAAATGTCGAGTTGCAGATGTAAATCCAGCTCCGAATTCTTACTCCTACACTTTGAGGATTGAAACTAATTTAAGTTGATACGTGATCACATAACTTAAGGGATGCTTTATTAAAAATTTATATTTAGATTGCTCACGATAAAGATGTGAAGACAATTGTGAGCCATTTAATTAATCACAGACAATGCTTACTTATAACGTAGCAGTAAACTCTGTATCATTGTTCCCCATTGGTAAGCCGTGGGAAATAATATCGTATTGTTAAACACTATTCCTAATAATAAGTGTTCTTACAGTTTTGAGAAAAAGTTTCTGCGATAAACACCACAATTATATACCCAGGTAAAGAACAAACGATCTTTTGCTTCTTAATTGTAATTTCCCTTCAATTATATTATGCTTATTGCTATTGATTAAATAACTATAATAGATAATGATTACTAATTGAAAACAATTACTGTTACAATCAAATTTATATCAGTTATCTTACATAGTTTCAAAAGAAACTTGCATGGTATTTTTATATTATATGTAATTTCAAGTAATTTTAATAACCTAAATTAAAATAAGTTGATATAGTATTTTGTTGAATGGCTTGTACATAAGCACCACATTTTGCGCCGTGTATTGTGTAGCTGATTATAATAAAAGTAAATAAGAAGTTTGGCTTCCTGGATCCTTTTTCCCCGCGGCACTCTTTACCTCTTTTCTATGGTTCACCCAAACAACCTGCGTTCGCGATGAGTTCGGATTCCACTTCCATGCTCATAAGATGTCAAAAGTTTGTTTCCACAAAGTTTGCAGTTTTTAAAGTAACCTACCCGCGGCTAGACTAGCTTATTAGTGCAGCAAATGTGAAGAATATACGTGATTTTGAACAGAGTCTGAAACAATTATATAGTTTGGCGTGCATGCCTCGGCCTGAAGCAACTTCAGAAGTTGTTTTCGAAACATCATCTAACAAGACTGACCCTACCAATACGCTGTAAGCTCCGTTTTTTGCATCTGAAACAACACGCATGAAAGAGCATTTTGATTTGAATCCCTATTGTGCGTCAAACGGACTGACATGTCTAAAGTGGCTTACGTATCAAAGATTATAGTTTGCTCTGAGTAGAAAACCGGTAGATTCTTCGCCGCATGGACGCGGTGTTATATCAGACTACAAGTTTACTAACTGTTATAAATGTAAGTTTTTACGTTTTACATACACTTGATTCGAGAGAATAACCGTTTATTAACAATTAGTAGGTCGCATTATTACAGACCTTATTATTTTAATAATAAATATATTGGCTTTAATTTTACAATGAGAACACTATATGTTTAAATTTGAAATAAAATCGTTGGCTGTGTGTGTGTGTGATCAACGAATATGTTATTCTATAGAAAAAAAAATTATGTAAATTAAAATATTAAAATAAAACCTTTAAAAATATTTCTAAGCAACTAAACGAATTTTCGTCTTATAAACTGTGATCCAATTAAACACGAATTGGCGGTCTTATATATTCTGAAAATAATTCGTGACGTTTTCCTGTCCCTGGCAATAGACGACCGAAAGCATAATTTACTTAATGGTATTAAAGAGTATTTTCAGATAACATGGAGCAATTTGCCAAATTCACCCGACAAGGAGGCAGATACGCAACCTATTTTCTCACAATAGGATATATGCAAGCATGTCACTTAATATTATTAATATAAACTCTTTTTATGTACCGTATATTTCTGCAGTCGTGTAATGCATTCTTAGTACCAACTACAAACTATTTGAACAAAATTTTTAAATTTAACTACCGGTAATTATTTTGCCTTTTACAAGCTTCATTTCAATTTTTTAATGAATATATTAACAGTTAGTCCAATACTTTGGAATTTGTCATTTTAAACAACCACAAAATATTTCTTAACATTTGACTCCTTTCACTCAGAAAGAGTTTGAGATGGCCGTTGGATGTTTTGAGTTAAGGCCTTCTTGCCATTCATATTGACTAAATGCAATGTTCAATGTAAATACAACAAAGTTTAATAGAATTATCGTAGACAGCCCGTTAAATGTTCATAGTACTTAAAATAAGTGCGTATTCTTACCAAATCGCAATAATTTGTTTCATATAATTAATTGGAAATTTGGTTTTGCATACTGGCGAGAATCAAAAAGTTTAAGAGGAGTGCACAAGGAGCGTAGCTTCGCTTACCCTCTGCAGTGAAATTTGATATTTTACTTTATTAATAGTTATCCTAAAGGGTTCAAATTCTGTATGTTAGTTAGAGAATACGTTAATGTAAACCTATATTGATTTTGAAAATTTATATTAAACTGGTACAAAGGGAAGGCCGCGTTTAGTTCTGTCAGTCGTCCAAAGACCCTGTGATTGGCTGGTTGTAAAAGGGAAAAGTTTTTTGATAAAGTGTCGCGAGTGGGTCGGTTAGGTTCATTGGGGACACCACGAGAGGTGGTTGTGCCCCGTTCTGCGCATATTCACGGGGTCAGTGGATTATTTGTGGAGACTCTTGTTGTGGCCGTCACGAGATGTGGACGAGCCCTGGTGCCGCGTCTCCATTCGCGAGAGTTCGCATATTTTATTTAAGACTGACTCGGGTTGTGCCTCGAAGTTGCGGGTATTCGCGGGAGTCAGCATTTGATTAAAATTTGCTGTCGTTTGGACGTCACCAAGGGTGTACGCTCGCTGGACTGACAATCTAACTACGGGGTTCCTATGTATCCAGAAAGTAAGCAAATTCTGGCGTTATTATTCAGCACTTGGTGCACCTACCGGAACATGTATCAAAATTAATGTGTATATTTCTCTCCAAATAACCGAGGAAGGTTACACTGGGAAGTTCGCATTTGGCTTTGGCTTAGCCAGCGTGGCAAGTGACAGCTGACTGCATGGTGAGGAGGGGGGTGCGGGTTTTTTTCGGTCGCATTCCACCGATGTGATTCCGGTTAGAGGTCCGGCCGTGGCACTCTGTGAAGATACCGCAAGTTAAACAAATTAATATCGTGTGAAGAGGTTACTAGATGGCCAGGGCATAGCAATCCGCATGCAGATTCAATGACCTGCATGTTAGAATGCATTTTCCTGTGTATATTCAAGCCCCGACCATTTGTCTACTAGTTGCTACTCAGTGGAACAGCGGACAATGAACGAATATACGAGGTTTGAATATGCATAGGACAACGGATTCTAACTAATGTGTAGGTAATTGAATCCACGAAATTTTCCGGCCCTTAATTATATGGTGTTTTTGACACATGATTTCCCCAAATAACTACAAGGAATGAGACCATATACTGAATGTGAAGTGAAGAGATTTTGGTCAACACCCAACATCGAGGTCTTTAGCGCTGGCCCTACATTGGAGAGGCGCCGGAATGATAAGGTCGAGGGAAGCGGGAGATCCCCGAGAAAACACGCCTAGTGGCATTGTCAGGCATGAATCCCACGTATGCTGAAGGTTGACAGGATATAACGGAGAACTGCAGTTTACAATGTCTTTTCATTCCGCGCCAAATCCATAGTCACCAGAGATGATCGTTGATAACGAGACATTTTGATTGTTTTCAACATACGTTCTTATCAAAAGCTCAGTGGCTTTTCCCTGTACGTGAAGCTAGTGCCCTATTTGACTAAGCCAACAGGAATCTAACTATTGTAATATTTGATGCATGTTATTGGTCTGCAGACAGCTGCGGAGTGTTTACTTGTATCTCCGAATCATACATGTGGCGAGAGAATACGGCGTTTTCAAACATTTGTTGGCACAAATAATTTGCGTGATATACCATCATCTTAATAACACTCATTCATTTGTCATCGAGCCTAGAAGACACCTACGTACTGCCTCCGTCAAACTGACAACATTGTATTTCTGTTCCTTTTAACTATTGTTTCCTGCATGCGTGACAAGAGAGCAGGGGTCTATTTATTCTCTAACTCTACCTCTGGTATAGATCGTCAACTGTGACTGTATTTACATCGTATTCTGTGCCTCCTCTCTTTACCACAACCTCTTTACTTGGCAAGTTCCGTGCGATGTGCTCTGAAAACCTTCGTACACCTTACTAAATTAAATTTTCTCAAATTTTACAACGTGTTTAACTACTAATAACTTAAGTTTAGTTTTAAATTATATAAATCCTATTTGTTTCTGTTTAGAATTCCTATTTTAAAAGTTATAAATCAACTCGTCTCTTGTATAAAGATGTGTTTTGCGCTTACAAGAGATAGCAGCACTAGTATTACCTTAGTATCTCCGACTAAGAGATTGCACTACGCGTGTTTTGTTGAATTTGTCGATTGCATCTGCAATTAAAGTTAATATACACATAGTTATATTTCCCGAAACGGTGTTACATAATTTAAGGGAAAATAAAATAATGTATTTCTGTCGCCTTCCAAGAAATGTTTCAATCAGATTTGATCTCCAACGAGGGTGGTTGTTGAAAACAACTTAAATATGACGGACATTTTCATAAACTTTGTCTTGTAAGAACACCCTATGACTCCGATCTTTAAATAAAGATAGTCGGGAGGCTTTCGAAAGAGAATCACGGCGCCATTTTAGTTATAGTTTACGAATTATCGTCGTATAGATAATTACACACTAACTGAGGCTAAAAAGTTACAGATTAGGCCACCAGGTAGAGTGAATGGGAGAGATTTAAAGAACTGCACCAGTTGTTGCTGTTGCAATGCTGATTAAGAACTCCCAGACATAGATTTGTGAGTCGATATGTGGTTTTGACACTCTGAGCGTACGACACCACATTACTCCTCTTTGCATCCCATGCAACGTGCAGAGCTGCTTCAACCGTAATTCATGTTGTGTATTTATGTGTGTGTAAACACTAATTGAGAACGTAACGATACTTTCTAAAATAGCGTGTTTTGTCCAGGTATGTTCTATTCTTTCCTTGTTACCTAATTTCTTGAATGTAACTTATTTTTACTTTTACGTTTCAGATATCGTGTTGGCACAAGGCGAAAGTTTTGTAACCTTCTAATTTATTTATTCGTACATTTTTATGTAGGCGTGTATATAGGCCTATGTATACACACACACCTACATACACACACACACATATATATATATATATATATATATATATATATATATATATATATATATATATGTGTGTGTGTGTGTGTATGTGTGTGTGTTTGTAATATTTAAACAGAACGGTATTAATACTTTCCTAAATCGTGTGTTTAGTCCAAGATATGTTCTATTCTTTGCTTGTTACGAAATTTCTTGACTGTAACTTATTTTTGCTTTTACATTTATGTTATCGTTTTGGCATCAACATGGCAAATGTTTGTACATTTTTAATTATTTATTCGTAAATGTATATGTATATATACTTACACACACAACACACGAACACTCACACACAAGCACTAGCCAAACTGCTGACCAAATAAACGTTTACGTTCGGTTTTCCTTCTGGGTGTAGGCAGGCCCTACGCTGTGATTGATCAAAATGCAATCTTTAAGGGGATGAAAATGGTGAAGTACATTGTCGATAAATCTTCAATACAGCGATAATCCAACGAGTTGCCATTGTGATTTTCAATTCAGTGATGCCCTAATGTAAATGCATACTTGGAAATTCGACAACCAAGGGGGCGAAATAAATGACATATGTTTTCGATTAACGCCCGTAGGCTATAAAATCCTTCCTGAAGTATATTTGCCTTTCACTTCAAAACGATGACGAAGAAAATGTTTATCTAAAAAGTAGTCTCAGGAATTTTCGTAATTCGTTTCCTAAGTGTGAAAAAGTGATACATGTGTTTTTGTAAATGGTCTCTCGATCCGAACAAAGCTATTGTCTGGAAACGGCTAATATACATACATACATATATATATATATATTTGATTCGTGTGGAAGTGGAAAGATATGAAGTGTTTTTAAAGTAATTCTTTCATATCGTAGTATCTTGACAAGGTAATGAAGTGCCCTTTGCTTGAATGTGAATTTACATTAATTTCGTAAATTCAGTTTCAAGGATTTATCTAAATTAAACATCAAATATATGAATGGGTGAACTATGATTTCGATTAGTTATCGATATGTCGAACCCGTTGCATTTTAGATATCAACTTGGTTTTTGTTTAACTGTGTCAACGTGAGGAAAAATAATAGTTATATAATTGTATGAAACCACGTTTATTTGTAAAAGTTACTAGCTAGTACATTTTCCTGTAACAAAAGAATGTTAGTTCAGCCAGTTTTCTTGCAGTTGAATTTCAAAGACAAAATTTGCGTGTTCTACTTCATGCACACCGCGAATACCAATAACATAGTTCATGAAAACAATCCTTCTTGAAACTACATGTTGTTACGTGCTACCGCTTGAAGTATATAAATCCCGTTACAAAATATTTTTATGTTTAAAAAAAATTTGTACGTTGGAAATTTTTGCTTATTTTAGCAATATTTTTAAATGCAAAAACATTTTGTTTTTCGTTTTTATATACTTCAAGCCGTTGTCTTGACGTATTGTTTCAACGTAATTCATTCAACTTCATGATTTTTCTTTGTTTTGTATTCGCCGTGTGGATGAACTAAAAAGATACAAGTTTTGGCTTTGAAATACCAAGATGGGAAAACTGGCTCTCCTGATATTCTTGTAATACGAAAATGTACTCTGAAGTGACGTCTAAAAATCTAAAACAATATCACATAAATATAAAATAATAATTTTTTCCCCTCTTGAATGACAATGTCGATGCATTCGACATCCAAGGCCGTGAAAATGGGTTAAAAGAAATTACATGTATTTTCATTGGACCGCTTATTTACCTCAAACCCAATGGGTTATCGTCGTGGTTTCCACATGTTAACACCATTCTCGCTAAAATGTCAAACACTTTATTTCATGATTTTTCTTAATTCGATCCTTATTGGCTTGAAAATCCGTGAATTATGCTTTCAGTAAATCCCAGACATCTATTGAACCTCCAAGATTATGATTACTTTAATAGACGAACAAAAGCTTTCAGAATTTTTAAAATTAGATTATTTACCGATGCAAAAGGGTGAAATGTATTTTTACAAATCGTCCATGAAGCTTGAATCAAACCTGCATTCATCAAGACTCACTTTAAGTTGATAGGTATTTATACAAATTGCTAAAACTGTATTGAACTATTTTTCGAATTTTGACCCCTTAAGGAGTGAAAAGACGTAATACTAGTTTTCTTTGTCAAATATCGACAACCTAACCATTTTAAAATCTCAATATTTATCTAAGCGATTGAATTTATTAATGATTTGTTTGTTTCAAAGAGAGGATAACTTAACTTAATTAAATAAAATATATATATTTTTAAGTGAGTACAGAAAATAAACTACTACGGATAAATCTTAGTTGCCATTAGGCAGACGATCCGAAACGCAAGTAGGCCTATGACCATCGAGAAGTAAATTACACAGAGCTACATTTTGCAGTAGTGTTAGTGCGCAAAGTTTACAGTCTATGTATTCACGAGGCTGCGTATAAGTTTCCATATTTATTTAAAGAATACTGCTGACCATGGCCTAAGAAACTGACATAAGCGAAGTCGCTGACGGATAGGAATAATAATGTAGCCTTATATTTCGGCTACCCTCACGTCACTTTGAGTTGCAATGCATAAATCATACACAATTATACAGAAGTGCAATTACAAGTGGAAGTCTGATACAAAAAATCACAGAAAGTATTCTAAACGAAGATGACACAGAATATTAAAATCAATTTGTGTATATAAATAACTGATGGCAAAGTATTCGCACGCGTTGATGGTTCTACAGATGACTGGAAACTTAACTAAGTGTTTTAGGTCCAAAAATAAGGAGTTATAATAAAAGTATTGATACGCTCATATACTGCCTCAGCTCAGCAACACTTGAAGCGTTCAACTGGCAACTGGCATACTGTCTCCCGTAGGAAGCAATGAACGTAAATTTAGTCGTTAATTCTGTATTTTATTGATAGTAAGTAACAAAGTAGAATACATGCTTCTATAATAAATATTTCTTGTAATCAAGTAATGTTTTGAAACCCAGCCGTCCAAGGAAGACTTTACGAGGAGGGTTCTGGAATAGTAGTTATATAACGAGTGTGCTGTTTTTAAACTATCATTATGAAGTCCTGTTCTGAAATTAATTCTCTTTTACTATGGAAATATATATACGGTACATCCTAGAGATAGTACAAAAAATTTCTTCGAACGCAATGCAACGCATTTCAAGTTATACAAAAATGACCACCTTAAGGACACCGCAAGCCTTCGCGTTAAAGGTCCAGGCGTGACTGAGTTATAAAAGTGAACTTGAAGCGCGCATAAAATGCCGCATCGCCACTACATTGCAAGAGCTGAACTTACGTGTAAGATTACCATTGATACATTTTACTATGGGACCTTAATCGGCGAATATACAATTTTATTGGTGCAAAGGATGTATTGAATTTCATTACACGTTTATTGGAGTTTCACGTACATCTATTTACATTTTTTTAGTACTGCAATCTGAAACGGTCTTTTTAGCTATGCAGGGGAGCTTAGATACAGTATTTTTAATGAGCATTGTGTTTTAACAATGACATTACGTTCTTTCTCGACGTGTACATTGCCACAATGAACTTATGGAACAGTTCAGTAAAATTGCAACGCATTTTAAGCGCGTGGTAAGTCATCGCCTGACGAAGGAACGATGCTTTTTCGTGCTACGTATGTTCTATTTTACGCAAAACTGCTACACTTAAAACAATATAAGAATATTCATACATTACATGAAAAAATCTTTAACGTATGATAAATATCGAGTATGGAGCAAACCCGAGTATAGGGCAAACTTTCAATCTGGGAGTCCGTAGGCATCCGCTGTTCCTTGAGATGACATGAAATGAGACTGTACATACAGGAGTACCCGGAGGACACCCGCTGGTAAAGGACAATATCCGCCACGTTACTCACACGCCAAAAATCTGAGACCAACATCGCCGAGGATCGAGCCCGGATCGTCGTTATGAAATGAAGGAGGGGAGGGGGGAGGAGAACAAGTGGTCTGACCACTACATCACCGCGGCCCCAAAACAACTCTTCTCTATTATATTTAATTTACTGAATTTTCTCTTGTAATAATGTTTATGGGACCCCTCAAAATATTTATACCCGCTTTTACAGATTGTTACATGTAGGAAAATGTCCACCTCATTCGTAAAAATATAACAGAAAAGCATTTGTTTGATTTTACGCCATATTTATAACAAGTGAAACTGCAGTATTGCGTCCTAAAAATTATTATTTTGATTTATTCTCGAGTCGGAAACATAAAAAATTTAGAATTTACGAACAAATCAGAGGAAAAATTAACAGTTCAAAATTAACCATCGTGTCTATCAAATTACGCGTCCCCAGTGGTTAGCAATGACCACGGTACAGAAATAGAAAAGAAAGATTGAAAAGCTGACACGCGCACCAGTCATGCCTTACCATGGCTTACCTGTTTTAATTGGCTGGAGTGGATAAAAAATCCTATCTCGAGGACTGCACTTAACGGACGAATTGCGGGTCGTAACCCGGGACCCGCCGCACCTCGGCCAGTTATCCTGACAGAAGGTGCAGTTTGCGGCTGTCAACTGTTCTGTCGTCCATGCAGGGCGTCTGGACGCCCACCCGCCAGGCGTCCCCTCGCCCCCCGGCCGGCCAGGTTGAGAGAGAGATAGGGAGGGAACGAGGGTGTGTGCGCACGCATCCTCTCCCCAACTTCCCCTCCACCCGCCGCAAAGTAGGGTGAGCTGTGCTCCGCAGTGCAAGAGAAGCCGGTGTCGCGAACACCTCCTGCGCCCGTCCCATTCAAACCAAAAGCAAATTATTTATTTCAACCCCCAAACCCAAGGTCTGTGCCGAATAACCGAACGTGCGGGTTTCCTCGCGTAGACTTGTGATGCCTCGTCGGGTAACGCGGTCATCCGCGGTCACCCCGGGCATTTGACGATCAAAGTGCACCTCCGGCTACAGTTCTTCGAGGTTTTCAGTCTTCTGCTGTCGAGGAAGAACAACTCGCCTAAACGTTTCTCGTCGCGAAGGATTAATCATGAAGCGTAGGTGCAAATGTGCTACTATAGACGTCAGTCGAATCTACCCTGTACCGGAACTCGTGCTGTTTCACGAATTCGCTTGAAGAATACAGATTCTCTGCGTTCGTTGAATGTGATTGTGTGTCTAGTTTAACCGTCTGTTTCTTGAACGTTGTCGAAGTAGGTTTATGAACTGAACAGAAAAATAGCACAACGGTGTGGATAATTTCCAGTGTGTTTTCTGTGTATGTGTAGCGTGTTCCTCTCAGCTGTTTATTTCTGTGACGAGCAGGGAAGATAACACATTCCCGCCGGATACGGCCGCTGCGTCCTTGACCTGCCGTGCTATGAGTATAAGGGTTATCAATTGCAGTGGCATATAAGCGTACTTTGTGAAGACCACAGGCCGGAGAACAGAGAAATCGCCCGAAGACAGAGACGCTGGCGAGTGCTTCGCGTCAGTGAGAGGTGCGCGGTGAGTGTCAGATGAGTGTGTTGTTTACAAGTGACTGCGCCATTTGACTGGATCACCCGGCCGCAATGAAGCCGCTGTCGAGGTGCCGGGGTCTGGTGTCGTTCACGGTGTTCTGGGTCGTCGTCTGGCTTCATCTCTGTCTAGGTGAGTACCCCATTTAACTCTCAATTCATGCTACAAATGTGTCGCACTCACAATACAATAACGACGCAACTAAAAATTTAAAAAAATTTTACTTCTATTATGTGGTGAAACATATGATGTTTTCCTTACCTAATGCAATACTAATATGACAAAAAGAAAATGCATTCCAAACATTAAGAAAAAAATATACATATAGGCCAAATAACAGTAATGATAAGTAAAAACCAAGACGTGTACTGTGCATGTATGAGGGTAATCAACGAAAATTATGTGCAATACCAACACACTTTCTGTTGCGCTTATAATAATTATCCGAAAATCTGAACGTATCAACGTACTACTTCATTTATCTCGAAATGACATATTTTGAGTTTTGTTTGTATTGCGCTTGGGGTGCGATGTGCCAAACAATATGTCCTTCAGCACAGGTATTTAATAACACGAAATAAAAAATAAACATAGTATTGAATAACTTATTTTTCAATAATACACGTAGCTGGCATACTGTTTGCCCCAAAGTAGGGATTATTTAATACTAGTAGTGCCCTATTTAGAAACTAAGAATATTTAGCAATATTTATTTCAAGTAATTTTTTGCAAAGAAAATATTCTCTTGCGTACATACATTTGGAAATGTCAAAATATCACTCGTGTATTCAAGAGGAATATTAAATTTGCTATAGGACTGTCTGTAATTTTTTACTTATGTTATGTTTTTCTCTTTACATGGAATTTCCGCTGTATACTAGTAGTGTAATAATTAAAATACGCTAACAAAACTACATGTAATTAATTATTATCAGAAGATAATTGAAATGAAATTGTTTACCGGTTTTACTTAAAGAGTTCGACTGCGTTATTATCTCGCGTATTTTATGTTATTTTGCGGTAGTGTAATATTCCTGTAAGAATTGCGCAGACAAAGATTTATTCGATATTGTATTTTATAAACATCATCATAGTGAACGCACAGCAAAAGTCATACTGTGTTTGTACCTGGAATTTCTGTTTCCCATAGAAAAAAATCGGTAAACGTACTCACTACAATCATAGTAAATACAATGTTTTTCCGTCGCTGAACGTAAATAAAGCAAAACTTAAAACATTGTGTACATATTTTAAAAAGTGCGCTGACAAGGGTGTAAACCACTTTAGAAACGTAGTGTCGTTGCGAAATTTGAGTATGTTGGGGTAAAATGTATGTGGAAAAACATAAATTAAGTCGGCTACTACAGAAATAACGAAAAACGTAATTTGTACCAAATACATTCAATATATTATTTATTGATGCCGAAAATAGCTATAGAAATTTCTCGAGAATTATATTGCTTATCGAGTCGCCGATTTTTTAACTTGTTCGGATAGATTTAGTTTCCATGTTTAGCAAAGTTAATTAATTACTTAAATTAGGCGATTTGTCCAAGCGTACAATTTTTTTTATTACAAATTTAATCAATCATAACAGTTGCGTTACCTACTTAGCCATACACAAGAGTATATTAAAATAAAAGTGATATATAAGTTGTTTGTAATTATCATTCGCATAATATATATTGTGTGAATTAACAAAATAACAGAACTGAAAATTAACATTTTTTTTAACATTCCGATTGATTTTAATAATGTATTTGACAAAATATCGTCGATGTAAACATAGAAAATTGTTAAATGATTATATGTTATGAAATAAACGTGGGCATTTATAAAATCATTTTTGTTACCTGTACAACGCATCATAATTTATAACTGTTTATTCGTAAATATATTTGCGTGAAAATAAAGTAAATAATTTAAAACCTTTCGTCCTAGGATTATGAAATAATATTTACAGATTTTCAATACATTTTGTTGATATTATATTTTAGTCTACTGCGTTTATTACAGTGTGTTTTAATAAAAAAAAAAAATGTTCGGTGCTAACCATACCTAAATGTCACTGGCATGTAAATCCGTAGTACTTTTATTTGCAATTTTGTGTTTTTTTCTGGTGCTTGATGAATAACTTAGTTACACTGTATTAAGAACTTATAATGTGGCCTGTTAAATTCAAATTCTCTCGCCTAGTAACCTAGAGTTTCGTGTGGTTTTCATGTCCCACCAAAATTAGATTTCTTTTTGAGAATTAGGGCATTCAAGTAGGGTAAATGTGTTTGCACAAAATATTTTACAGTTGGTAGTCAAGTACGTCCTATGTTCGATGAAGTCGTTTGAAGAAAAATAATTTTCTTACCGTGCTGTTTATATTAACCAGTTTGTGAAACTTGTATAAAAATGTTCCTACATACACCTCGACATGTATTAAAATTTTTCGTTTAACTTACGGTTTTCGGATGTCGAGGATTTAGTATCCACAGCTAATGGCACTTACATGAGAAATTTCCTATCAGGATAATGTGTATTTAATCATGACGTTTGATAAGCTGCCAGTGTTGACACAGCAAGTGTAAAATCTCAGATATTTTTGTGTCTGAGAATTTCCACAAACAGCGAGGTGCATTGCTAATTACCATTCTTTGATATAGCACGACAGACACAACGCAAATGGCGCGATACAACAATAAAAATTATCGTTATTGCGAACGCTGATTCGTATGCTGCACGACAAATGGGTTTACTAAAAATATTACACATAAATATAGCCTTCCTATTACATACTAACATCTTGTACGACGGCCTCAGATGTTTACAGTATTAAAATTGTTTTATCTGTTAAGTTGTTACATATTTTAAAACACACACTGGGTGTTGCAAATGTGAAAATAAATTCACACTTACACGTTTGCTTAATGCGGTTATGAATTCATTATAATAACAAAGTAATAAATAAAATAAAAATTCCAATATATTACTAACAAAACTAGCCGCACCAGCATCTCGTCAAAAATTAAAATTAGTTTTTCAAAATTCTTAAAAGGAACTTATCTATAAACCTTCTTTTGAGATAATAACATATCACGTAGAAGAAAAAGGTCGGAAATACGTGCGTGTTTGCGTGTGTGTGTATATATATATATATATATATATATATATATATATATATATATATATATATATATATATAAACAAATAGATGTATGTATGTACGCGATCGATAGACTCCGACGCCGTTTGACGGATCACCATGAAACTTGGCACATTTGTATTTTTTCACGGAGAAGGATATTTTGCTACACATATAGCTCTAACTCCTCAAATTGGCGCCTAGATTGCGCTGCAGCGCATTAACTTCTATGCCGTTAAGCCGATCGTCATGAAAATTGGTATACGTAGAGATTTGAACACTGACAATATTTTAGCGATGTAAATTTTCCTATTATCTCGCCACTAGATTGCGTTGCACATCAGCTTCTATACCGTCTATACCCTTATAGCTAGAGATGTTGAAATTTTGCGAATTTAATGAACTGCATGCTAGAATCAAATATCCTATGCATACTCTAGTCCTGAAAATTTGTCCGCTAACTGCTACTCAGTGGGACAGCAGACAATGAACGAATAGGCAGGGCTTGAGAATGAATAAGATATTTGATTCTAACATGCAGGTCATTGAATTCGCGAAATTTTACCATCTCTACTTATGGCACGTAGGGCATAGCCCATCCCAGACCTGCACATGTTTTATGTATACAGTGGAGGGACACTGTTAGATTTATATGAAATAACATGTATTTAGTAACAAAATTTGAAGAAAAATAAGACCCCAGAAAAGGCAGTTTATACAAGGTTTAGATAGGTATAATAAACTTTAACATTGAATATCACTGTAGGTCGGTTAATTTTTGCGTGACTACGTCCAATTTCTATTTGGAATTCGCATCGTGTTCACAAGAATTTTCGCGCTGACGTCATAGAAGCCACGACGCTGACTGACTGTCAAGTTATTTCACTGAGTTCGCGCCTGACGCGCTATTGTGATGCCAGCGTTATATGGCAACCTATAAACTAGTACATAAAACAAAGTCATGCCTTTGAAGGCAAGTGACACGAGAACTTTCCGAGTGGCGCTGCCCCTCAGATCGACCGGTGGCTGTGGTGTGGGAATGTTTGCGACTGGCTGAGTTTCACCCTCGCCGCGCCAGCCAACATTTCTCGTAGTTTGCCGGCACGATGCTGTTTAGTAATTGGAGTCCACGGATGGACGCGGTAAAGGACCCTCCCTGGTGGCAGTTATTCCAGGGTGGGAGTAACGGTCTTTTGAGCAGCGTGCAAACATAAGTGAACCCTCCCAAGTTTGTAAGCCAGGTTAGGCACGTTTTGAAGCAACCAGCACGCTGTATAAATGAATGAATACGTAACGAAGGTTCTGGAAAGCATATTGGAAGTGCAAACTAGACGTGTTCACTATATTCAATTTTACAGGGAATTATAAATAAGTAACTTATATTTTCGGATACTAGCGAAAATTAGGTCGTTTTAACTGTAAAGGTTTAATGATGAATAATATCGTATTAATAATTATATTTCGTTCTGTAAAAATAATGGTAATGTTTAGTTTTGAATAAATATCACAGACATGTTTGGCTTTAAGGGTTTTTAACTTCTCAGAGGCGACGTTTCATAAGTCTTTGCCATTAAACAGCCAGCTGCTATTGCGCCTTTATTTCGAATAAAAATTCCAGTGAGGTAGACATATTTAGATTTGATTGAAAACACAAATTTTTGCCTGATTTTTAAGTAGGATAGGTATTTTTACATGTCTGCATAGTTGTGCGTAACTGACCAACCTCGCGTAGAAAATATTTTTAACATTACTCGTTTTATAATTTTTCAGATGTCCGGTTTTCAAAGTTTTTTATTCATTTTTTCACTACGAGTGATAAAATCTTGAAATTATATTTGATCACCACCCAGTGCCGTTGAAATGTTTCATTTTATGACAGTGCTTAAAAGTATAGCGGAGAAGTCGAAATACTTTTCAACAACAGGACGAAACAAGTAGTCTACTGCGCAAACAAGTAGGCTACAAAATTATTGTAATACGGATTTGTAAAGTAAAGTTCCTTAATTTTTCCGATTGGAATTTTAAGTAAATACAATAAAGTTTTCAGCTGATCCTATTCTACCAGATGTTCATACCTGATTATAGGTATAAATGTTGTGATTGTTTTGTAAATAATAGTATTGTGTATATGAACGCAATTATTTACCTTCGCATTTTGCTAATCAATTTCATCAATTTTTATAAGACGTTCCTTTTGGAAAAAAATACTGCAGGGAAAGATATCTTCTGTCATTATGGTATTGTCAGAATTTAAAATCATCGGTCATAACGATATTTATTTTAAATCTTCTGCGCGTTAGTAATTTATATTTACGTACGCTCCATGTTGCTGCATTTCTGAAAGCCGCTGCTTATACGATTATCATTGTTTACTAAATTGTGAGTTCAGATATTATGTGTTTCTTGGTTACAAACCATGCTGTAAATAATGAGTAGCTAAGCCTACCTTTATGTAATCGTACGGTTACTCTTCATAAAAACAGTCAATATATGACACCACGATTCTACAAATAATATATTTTTTCAACATGGACTTTTTATTTAAAATAAAACCATATCACTCATCCGTCGAATTCTGAAGAGTCATTTAGTGCATGATAGCGTTAAGTTAAACATTTTATCTACCCGCTTGAAATTCCATAATATTAATTTTTGTAAGTGTCGAGACACCTGATGAGTACATAAATACTAATATAATCCTCCGATACAGTGTTGCGTTTACAGTAGATATTTCCGATGATTGAGTTTGTTTTGCACTATCATAGTGAAACTAGGTAACACAAAAAATAGGTGCCAGTGTCTTAACATACTTATGTTCACTACATGCGTTTTTTTTTAATCTGTGACAGTAAAAACATTCTAGCTCCAATTAGGTTTACAGAAAAATGTTCGATTTACACAATAGTCCTGATTGGTAAAGAGCGGAATACGTATTTATTCATCGTTGTAGGCCTATTTAAATAAACGGTTCGATGTAATGTTCATGGCTGATATGTGTGTCAGTTCGATACTTGCTAAGTAATAAAAATAAATTTTTAATAATTTTATTTGATTTAATCACTATATTTAAAGCATTTATTAGATTTCATATGCATCAAGTCACTTAAATATTATCCCGGTAATTGCAAAGGCATCAGATGCACATATTTTCACATTCTACTTATTATTATTATTACTATGGTACAATTTTCGTGTTGAAACATATTGCTAAATAATTTATCGCAGTGTGAATAAATAAAACGCTCAAACTTTTGGTCTCGCAACTTTACTTGTACTTTTAAAAAAAAAAAAAAAAAAAACAGTAATGTGAAAATACTGATAAGTAAAAGCAAATTATGTACAAACCTCCACGAAGATGAGTTTGAATAGCATTAATTACAGCTAAATTAAAAACCGCCCCCGCAAGATTTATCAGATTGTTGGGAATCATGTAACACCACACCAAAATGTATCAAAATACTCAACAATAAAAGTGTACTCATACTAAAGTGAAAAAATGTGATGCATTGTTTTTCACCATTTTAGTAATGGTGTAGGTTTAGGACCGCCGCGTACAACGCGCCGAAAATGTGCGTTGCAGTGAATTCGTAAACAGGTTTTCCTAACGAAACTATTCCACATGCGCCTATTGCGCCAATGTAGAAAAGAAAACACACTTCGTACAAGTTCAGAATGTCATTATTAATACACCATGCGCATTAAAAACACAACTTCTAATCCCTCCTAACTTACAAAAAAAAAAAAACGACCGTTTTCAGACTGCGGTGCTTCAGAATCGTGCACTGAACGTAGCTACAGACTTTACACCAGTACAGTTATATGCTCACCGCTGAAAGTCCCATAGTAAAATAGATCGACGGGAATCTTGCACGCTAGTTCAGCGCTTGGCTCGTTGAGGCGACACGGCATTTGATGCGCGCTTCAAGGTCGACCTTACCGCTCCGTCGCTTTCGAGCCTCTTACCCGCAGTTATAAGGCGGACACTTTACAGCAATAAATAAGATTTATTCACTGCATAGAACACAAAAATAAACGTTCGAGGCATTAATACTTATTTTATTGCTATTCATAAGGCATTTGTTTATTCAAAAGTAATCAAATGAGGCACCGTAGGTCCCTGTTGAAATATATAGTTCCTGATGATAACTACTAACTAGCCAATTAGATAAAAGAACTAAAGTGTAACTGGTGACTGATACTACCAAAATCTGTAGTGGGGAATACACAAAAAAGTAATTAAGAAAACTAACAAACGCTGTCACCTACATTCATAGAGAAAACAAACACTAATCAATACACATTAAATGGCTTAAAGGTAAGTGTTAAATGAAAAAATTTATTTGATTTTTAATTTACACGAAATGTACAACTAAACTGACCACTATTTTTTAAATCTTGTTACATTTGTCAGTTAAACAGAACGTTTTGTGGTATTTAATGTGAATTCCTCCAATATAAGTTTTCTATTAAACGACGCTGATAGAAAAAAAATTATTTCAATGCACAAAAAAACAAAACAAAATTTCCTTTAGGAAGATAACAAAAGTTAAATATTGTCAAGAAATGTGGCAGTCAAAAATAATATTCCTGCAACATCGGCTATTATAGGCCTACTTTACGATATACGACGCCTTTTACAGTGATGCAGGTCTTATAAAGCGATAAATATCATATGATCCTGAAAGTTCTCAAGAAAAACTCACGATGTGCTGCATTGAGGTCGATTCTGGGATCTTTGAGAACTTATTGTGAAAGCATTGGCACTGGACCAAAAATGATATTGTTGTGTCTTGTAATACTGTTATTCCAGCTATGTAAACATAAGACGTGTTTTATTTATTATGTATTAAAAATTCCTTGTAACTAAAACGAGGAAAAAAACTGCAAATAAAACACTAACAGTAATCTTAGAGTTTATCAGTGTTTACATTCAAATGGCGCTATCTGGACAACCGTTTCATTTTGACCCCATGCTCATATGAACTTCCTTGATCACACTGGCCAGTACTATCAAGTCCTAGAATATTGCCCTCACTTCCCAGGACATCTTGTATAATAAGCACACTCACTTGAAAATATATCTTTTTTTACTTTAGCACTTATTTTTAAACTTTGAAGCACTTGACTATATAACACATTTTATGTCGGTTAGCTCAATGATAATATCACAGTTAGCAATCAGTTTTATTTATATTATAAAAGTTTCCCTTTTGCAGCGTGGACGTCCAAGAGCGCCATTCCAAATTAATATGCGTGTTTTGACATTTGCGATGGACAGTACGTCGAGTGGATTCAGCACGTAATTATTTTGAATAGTCACAATAGAGTAACGCGCTCCCGGTACGATGATGTACACAATTTTAAGACACAGTTCTTGGTACCCAGGCACTATCTTCGTTACTAGTTATTCACCGTAAACGAAATGTGATTTCTTTGCACAAGCTGCAAGACAATTTTTTTTTCAGCGAATATTTGTTTTAATGCGTGTGATACTAATATTTACCAACATTTTTTGTCGCAAGAAAAATGCATGAAACACTGCAAGCCTTAATTGATCAACCTAGCGAAATACGTAGTTTATTGGTCTATGTACTTACGCTTGACTAAATATTCGGTTGACGCAAATGTCATAATTTGTTAACAAATACACAATTGTACACATATTTTGATGCTTCAACCAAAACTCATTATTTGCGCACGCCGGAGCCTTAAAGGTATATAGGTCTGAGAGGTATATAGAATTATTTGGTAATTTATGTGGTAAAATAAATATATGTATTTGCCATTGTATTTATTGATGCAGAAT
This sequence comes from Medauroidea extradentata, assembly GCA_003012365.1. Classification (NCBI taxonomy): domain Eukaryota; kingdom Metazoa; phylum Arthropoda; class Insecta; order Phasmatodea; family Phasmatidae; genus Medauroidea; species Medauroidea extradentata. Next base: position 24,956 of record PNEQ01119467.1, read on the forward strand.
TCGTGCACAGAGAATAGCAAAATAACAATACAGAAAATCAACAGTTATAATGCAAAATTGTTTAATAAGGAACCACAATAGTTTAATCTATTTAAAGAGCTAACGTGTTATTCAGCCGGTTACTAGTGCCACATGTTATAAGATTAGTTTACTAAATGATGGCCACTTAATTTCTATATAGTTTTATAATGTTACGTATTGAGATAATAATACGAATTTTGGCTGCAGCAGTCTTCCACTATGCACTTAAAAAATTCTCTTCCATTAGCACCAAGTGTAAACTTTTTATTTAATTTAAACAATTATTGCGTTTTAATTTGAAATTCGGTTACTGTAGAGGTCTGGATATTATCATATTAAAAATTATAGAAATTTAAATTTTCCATTTTTGTACATTTAGTGGTTTCAAGTCCCTTATTTTTCTAACAACAGCTTTTAATTTTTTACTCGAAAGTAATGTATAATACCGCATAGAGTGTGTGTGTGTAAACGTCCGCTGATAAATTATATACTCGGCAGAAAAACTCATCGAATTTTGATGAGTAGTTCAGATTTTATTGACAATTGAGTATTCCAGTCGTCCGCTGGACATCGTGCCTTTCGATGCCCCTTATTGAGTAGACTACTTATAGCTGAGTATAGTATTATCTTAAATATGACAGTCATTCAATACCCGTATATTTCATAAGTAAAACGTACATATCAGATTTCTGTACAAATACCAATGTAAACATTTTACAGGCCTACACACACAAAACCACGTAGTAGTATTTTTTTCATTACATGCAGAGAAAAGACACAAATTGTTCGAAAATACAAAACTAAGCAGGGATTTCAAGAGTGCTCCCTTTATCCCGAAACGTATGTAATGAAATTTCCCAAATCACATTTCAGTTAAGACCTTTTCTTCAATTTAATTTTTTATATATATATATATTTTTAATGGTGCTATGGATGTCTTACGATAGATTTATTCATATGCTGTTATCGTAGGATTCAAGAGCAGAGTCACTTAATTTGCCATGAAGAAATATAGAATCACTTGTAGCTGATGAGTTGAACTGTGATCTATACGAGGAATTAATTGATATCTGACGGATATTTGAAGCTTTAAATTTTGTAATCTTGTTTAAATCAATACAAAAATATTTAGGGACATAAAAACGAAGATATAGCTTTAGATATCTATTTAACTACATAATGACCAATTAGCCTTATTTGGTCCCTTACATAAGATATTTTCATTTATTTTGCTGCTACGTGGTTTTGTGTACGTAAGCCTGTAAAAAGTTTACATCAATACTTAACTTATGTACTGCACTCTTACTCGACATTATCTTAATATATCCCAAAATTATATTAATTTAGTTGCATCCATAAATTCTTTTATTGGTTTACTTTTCACAGTTCATTGCATAAGAAGTAGTGAGAATTCAATAACATGCTCACAATTTCTGTAAAATGCTTTTTAAAAATATATACTATACCACCTTTGTACAAGTTACATAATCTGAACTTTCAGACTTCTTTTGTTTACATTTCGTCGAAATTAGTAACCGTAACTACTGCAAACACTTTCCACGTCTTCATTGCTATAAATGTGGCAAGATCGATTACTTCACGTCAAGTAATGTGTACCTCGTCAGCTGGATGGCAGGAGTTGTCCAGAACATTACTCAGTTGTTGTAATAGGTTATGTTTATTATCTCATGGAACTTAATAAAGAGGTTATTTAAACAAAAATATTCCGTATTTGGCTTCCCTAGCTTACTAAATTTAAAATGTAATATTTATCTCTACAAATAAATATTGCAAATTTGTTAATAAATCTGAGGAACTAATATTACTAAAATAATACTTCTGTGTAATCATCAACAATTTTTTGGATGTGTCTAATAAACATTTAAACTTTACAGAAAGTATTCGCGAAATAATGTAGGGCCTATATTGAAATATGTATCGGATTAAATCTACTTGACGTGAAAAAAGTACCAAGGGTGCCTTTTTTTACACCAAACACACTGTCAGTAATTGTTATTTTTTGCCTTATTACCATTTAGACACCCTTTTTACCATGTTCGATATTTGTATAATTTTTCTTGTAATAGCTTAATGAGAGAACTTTTGTAGTTCATTAGTTGTCACTTGTAACATTGGTAGAAAAAAAGGAATTCGTGCGGGGTTCCTGCAAGGAAATACAATTTGCTACATGTAGCTCGAATTGTTAGATTATACCAACCAACTAACTAATAACCTTTAAAATACCATGCAAAAATGTTCGTTGACTATTGCTGCCTGCATGATCACCCTGAACTATTTAATTAACCGCTGAAAAACGCACTGTGTAGGTAGTCAACCATTTGCGCATAGAGTTTGGAAAGGTTTTCCATGTCATGATTTATGAAAAAAGCCATGGCATAACGAGAATCATTGTGTCGAAATCATGATTTCATAGTAAATTTTTATACTGGCGTTTTTCGTCTGGGTTTATACTTACACAACACTTATGTTATGCAGTCTTTCAACAACCAACATTTCGTGATTTCATGCTATTGCGTTAACCGTTGTTCAACAAAATCATCCGCTGGATGACGGGCACACTGCAGCCCGTGCACGGAGTAGGTTTATGCAAGACAATGAAAACGTTTATTTAATGTATGCAACTTATTTTACAAGAATACACAACTACAAAATGTACGTTCCTCATGTTTTTTATACTTTGGAATATGTTTATGGTATGTGTTGAACTATCCGGATTTGTTAAGAATGTTCAGAAACACTTGTCTGGCAGTCAAGCTTAATCTTTATTTTTAGTGAGGTTTAAAAATTATGTAATGGGTTTATCGTCATCAAAGTGATAACTTTCACAACATTTTACTTGAAATATAGAACTATTGTGGTAATAGTATTAACGTTGTTGAAAATTTTTTTTAACATAACTGTTTTTTATAAAGGTTTATTTTTTGTTTTTATAATCACAAGGAATTAGCGCACATTTATCTTAACTTCAGATATAATATTTAACATATTAGACTAATGGTGAAACTATACCTTGCAAGTAATACTGAAAATCGTTTGTGTTAATTACTCTGGCAGCTTAAAGTTATAATCTGTACATAATATTACTTTTATCTATTTAACATAAAACACAAACACTTCAAAGTAATTAGTTCAGCTTACAAAAGTCAGAATTTTCATCAGTGAGAACTAAATAGATTTACTTCGCGTTTTTATTGACACGCTTTAGTGTCTGTCTATCTGTCTATTAGGTACAAAGATTACAATCGAGTTAAAAATAACTCCCTGATAAGCGAGGAATTTAAAACTTTAAACATAGCTCAGCACTGGATGACAATGCAATTTTATCTCGTTGTCGCGGTCGTGTCTCTTTGTTTATTTTTTGTCCGGTACAAGTTTTGTTTGTTTGAAATTGATTACAAAAATTAACACACACAAAACCAAAACGCAGAAAGTAACTGCATTTTAAACAAAAAATAAATAAACTAAGTTTCTAAAACGGACTAAAAAGTATAGACTAATTTCTCCTGTGAACATACTGTAATTGTAAGATTTTAAACGAGAAAATTGGAGTGCATGCAACAGATCATTAACGCATTAATATTTCACATTAGCCACTAGTAAATATACTGCACAGCAAATTATATTAACTTTTGTGTAGGTTTTCTCAACAATAGCTACGCTCTACACTACTTACTATTAGGGGAGGGGGAGAGTTCACGCAAAAATTTTTTTTATTAAAAAAAAAAATTATATTTGTAGGAGATATGGTTTGGTTTGTAGACACATGTTGTGACTATTTTTCATATTAATGAAAATTTTCCAGCTTTCATAGTTTTTGAATACTGTCAAGTAAAAGTCAAAATTTGCATAAAATGGTTTTATACAAGAAACTAAAACCAATTGACGTGCAGAAAGGAAATAGTTACCACTGAAGAACAGTGTCGCGTGCTACAACTTGAAATTTATAAAAGCATTGCAATTGTTCTTTTTTTATTCATGCCAAGACATAGCCCGCGATAAAGTTCTTCAGTGAGAATTTTTAATTTTTGTATTTCAGTTGGTTTTCGTTTTCTTGTATAAAACAGTTTTAAACAAATTTTGGCTTTGATATGCCATTATAAAAAAATTATGAATGCTATAATATTTTCATTAGTGTGAAATATAGTCACAATGTATGGCTATAAAATAAAGAAAGTCTCGTACAAATATAAAACCACAGTTAAATCTTAACTTTACAGTGAGCCCCACCTCACGAGCCGTGTACTGCTGGCGTATAAACATTGTTTCCACGTGTTAGGAGAAAGTTTTTTAAGTAATACTAGTAAACACGTGTTCGGTATCTATACCTACGAAATGAAAACACATTTGAAAGTATGCTTCTCTATTTTGGTTTTCTAAAATGCTTAGAAAATGATTCTTGGTCACCTCAAAAAGGCTAGAAACTACTTTCTCAGACTGCTATAACGTAAAAAATACCACCCGGAATTGTAAAAATTGAAGAAATAAATAAAATAGAGAAGCACACGCTGGACTTAACTGCGCACTTTCCTTAAATAAAAAAGTAAAAAAGTCAGGTCACCGCTTAAAGTTGCATAGAAAATAGCCAACGACCAAAACACTGCACGACGCTTTCATGGCCCGCACATAAGGGAGATACGCTTAGACGCACGAGCCAGCCTAGATATTCGCCTACTTGTTTCCACATTTCAAACGCGGCTTCTAGCTCTTGCGGTATAAGGTTCTTAAGATACCTAGTGCATGCGTTCCACGTTTTTCCTTTTAATTGTTACGAGAATTCTAGTAGGAAAAATAAGTTATGGCTATTTAGTTCGTTTTAAGAAAGTGGTATACATACACAAACTTTCATTGAGTTCATTAAAAGAAAATATGTTATTTTATATTATACAAATATTGTCCACTACGTTAAGAAATAGTACATACTTATTAATTTTATTTCAATTGTTTAGCTGCCCTCTAACAGCACAAGTCATCGTTAATGTTTGTTGGGAAGGAGGAAGAAAGGAGTCGGCGAGGGCTGATTTAAGTAACCACCCCAGTATTCGCCTGGAGTGATTTCGGAAAAATGTGGAAAACCTAAATCAGGATGGCCGGAGCCGGGGATAGAACCCAGGTCCTCTCAATAGTGAGACTAGTGTCTTTACACTGCTCCACCACGCTCAAATATCTTAAAGCGATACAGATACTTTAGTGAGACGTCCAAAATGAATAAATCGTTACTTTAACAGTTTATCGTCTGATAACAAATACTTGATCTTCTCATTCTTTTCCCAGTCTTCTTTTACGTATTAGTTTTGCTTGTTAGGTTGTACTTCACACTTGGTTTATAATCATAACCATACGAGAACGTTTTCATTTAATGGTTAATTTCACAGTTAAATTTATAATTTTTTTGCTCTCTGTTATTTTGTAAATTTTCTGATATGAGGATTAGAGTTCAGTCTCTTATTTTCAATAAATATACTGTTTCATTTGGATGCTACCACGTTCGTGTTAGTAACTCAAGAATATTTCTGACTTGATTGTAACGTGCTTCTACGCGGATTTTTCGATAACTTTATTTTACTTGACCTTTATTCTCATTAATGTTGTTCTTCATATGCAGTACCTAACTTACAGATACCCATGCATACTGAAGATTCCAATTTTTATGCATTCGGGGGACATGATTATTACATATATCGAAGTTGTAAGATTAAAATTACACAGGTCTCAGAGCCTAGAGTTTAGAACACGGAACCTCTATGTACTGAAGTTATGCCTCGTGACTTTGCTTAAAATGTTTTCTTATTTTGATGATATGTATAGCTCAACAGATAATACGTGTAAAAGTGCTGTTAGTAGATAAACTAATATTACGCCACAGTTTCGATTTTTGCAAAAATCCATTGGCACAATTCTTAGTCTTGTCACCAAATTTTAAATAATGTACGTATGCTACTACATTGCATTAGTAAATTACAGATTTCTTTCTGCGGAAACTTCCTTAGAACACGCGTAGATGTAACCGCCATCTTTACTGACACCACATCCTGCTTTGTAGTTGTTATTTTAGGTAGCATAGTTCGTTATAAATTAGAATGCCCAATTCAGTTATTTATTGAAAGGATTAAATTTTATAAATTACTTTGAATTAGTAACTGTGCTGCTATTAGTGACACATACGTACTTTAAAAAACTAGGCCTAAACTGTAAATATACTATAAGTTGAAAAACCATCAGGGTACCCCCCGATACGATAAGTTTCTTTGTACGTTTCAGAAACCGAAAATTGGTCTGGGTGTTTTATAAACCAATATGAAAGTAGGTACATTTATTGTTCTCCAGCTAGAACTTCGCTCGACTAAAATTATCGGAATCATTGTAAGAAAGTTAAGTTACGAAAAATTAGTCTGCAGTCATTGATTTATAATTATTTTTTATGTGATATTTATGCGTTCTTTCCTGTGTGCCATGTTCAAGAAATTTCAATGTTTTTGAATGTATTTATTTTGAAGGAATTTTATAACTCTTTCCAGGAAACTAACTGAAACTTACTCTTTGACTTTGCAGTGTATCAAAGTTGCAGGTTCATTAGGAAATCACAAGCTTTTCATGATCTTTAGGATCGTGCGAATATTGCAACAATGAAACTCTTCATTTTGAAAAAGGAATGTAAAAAATACGTAATTACTACTATTTCAGAAACAAATGAAAACAAGAATTGTAAATAAGGTCGCTAAAATAGGCAAAAAATGCAATTTTTACATACTAGTCGGGCAAAGAAATGTTCTGTATTTCTGTATTCACGTGTAATATAGTGAACTCTGGCAAGTTCTAGTTCCTTACACGGTCCATTATTTAGTATGCTACGCTCATAAACACATTCCCGCAGACAACGTAATGTTATGAATCGACCTTGGTATCTCGCAGCCGATGCAGATACTTCCTGAGGTGGAGCGAACGGTTTCGTCACATATTTCACTGAAGGTACGTGGAAAGTATGTGTAATGGCTACGGTCAGTAATATTGACAACTTATATAAAATAACTTTTCCACTTCCAGGTAATTTAACTTATAGTAACCTGGTATACAGAATTTTAAAACACGTAATTTACAGAATATGAGAATGTGCTCATATATTAGGAACAATATGTGTAATAAACTGTGTACAAAAAAGAGAAAAGTGTGTGCTTATATATTATGAATTGTTTGTGTGTAATAAAACTGTGAAGACCGGTATGGATTTGCAACAAACTTAAAATTATGCATCATAGCACCGGAAGAACTAAGTGGAATGAGATTTATTTCCTACACTAGTTTTCTGAAGCTGTTACCTTATTGCTGCACACCTAAAGCTCTTTATATCACACAGAAATGGTTATAAAATAACAGTAATACTAACCATATTAAATTTGTTTGTCTATCAATGATCCGCGTTGAACGTAGTTCTACTCAACGTCGACAAAAGTGATTGTATCTTTATGGCGAACGAAGTGACAATTCTCTTGAAACCCGCGTTAGTGGAACTTAATAAATCTGTCATTAGACGTTATTTGCACTACTGACGTGAAGAAATACAGATTGTCTTAATTGACGTCGCTGCTCACAATGCAGATTACAAAACTGGGGGGTGATGCTCCAAGAAGTTCTGACATAAAAAAATAACAAAATCTGCGCCTGCCATCTAGTAACACCTGGGGCTGGACAGAGAGACATAGAAAACATATTTGCTTATGCGAGACTGAGTACAAAGTGAATATCATATAAAAGGTACAGGAGACTGGGCATTGATTTCGAGGGCTGGTGCACTCGGCAATATTCTGCAGCCAACTTTTCCCCAGAATTACCTTACTTAGGCTACCTTTTAAAGTTCCCTATTATCCTCAAAGTTAGTATAGTATTTCCCTGATATCCGTAAACCACCTTTCATTCCTTATAATTTTCTTTGTATTCCTTTATCGATGCCAGAAAGTCGCATGGGTTAAGTCTTGCCCTCAAAACGGGCATACGACCCCGAGAAGTATAGATCACTCTCCTGAAAGCGAGCAAGCAGTTGATCCCTATATGGTCGTGGGACAGATAAAGGGTGGGCACTTAACATCAAAATCTATATTTTCGATATTATGTGTATTAATTTATAAACCATTTTCAAATGTTGCCTAATATTTCTTCCTTATGATTTGCTCTAGGCAGCATACATATTCACCGCTTCCCTTTCATTACACTTATACCACTTCACCTGTCAGTTCTGTTATTTGTAACAACATTTTTATTTATATCAATTTAATCACCTTGTTGGAATTTCTTACAATTTTATTTATTAGATACTTGTATAAGTATCTAATTTATTGATCAAATTTTTCTCCACATTCCCATTCATGCAAATAATGTATATTGATTACTTTTTAATGTTTCAAAAATACTATTTGTTTAAAACAACGCTTGTATATTTCCTTAAAATCAATTTAAAATGTTTATCTTCTATAGTTACACATAGAAAACTGTTGACCTCCATTACTCAAGTATCTGTTCCATTTTCAACCCTATTAATTAAATTGATAGTTGCTAATAAATTATTAGTCAAAATTTAGAACTTCACATTTTTTTACGATTCTGTACCGTAACATTTTTGGTCACATGTCCAAAGAATTTTCCAGTTTAATAAGCGACCCTTCCTCCTCCTTGTCACACATATAACGAACTGATTGATTTTCTATTATTCGATAGTTATAACTGTAAAAACTTTTTTTAAATGTGATTTAAAATTGTATATTTACTGCCACAAACTGTGTACGTATAATTTCACAAGTATCACCTCTTTCACGAATCATTTTTATTTTTGTCAATTTAATTTTTAATATTAATAATATATGTGACAGTTTTACTTCAATTAAATCTTAATATTTATGCTTTTATTACTCGAGAAGTTGGCATTAGCATTATTCTTTCTCTCCTCATTCTCGAAGAGACACCTTTAAGGAAATTGGTTTTGATCATTAACAAATATTTTAAAACATATAGTTTTCCTAAAATTTGACTTCAATCCAGGCGTACAAACCTTGAGGTCTTAGGAGCGTTTTAGAGGTTCAGAAGTGACGGAATTATAAAGACGACCTTGAGGCGTGTATCAAATGCCGCATTGCCACAACGAGCCAAGCGCTGAACTACCGTGCAGGTTATGCGTCGATCCATTTTACTACAGGACTCTAAGCGGTGACAAAATAATTTTACCGGTGAAAATTCTTCAATAATATTCATTGCACGTTTATATCTGAGTTTCGCATACATCCGGTTAGTATATTTTGATGGACGGCATTTTCAAAAAGCCGTTTTAGCTATTTTGGAAGGTTTCGAAGAAATGCTTCTAATAATCATGGGTCTTAACAGTGACTACGATTTTGTCCGATATAATTTTTTTTTCGTACACTTCCGCAATGGACACTTGTGGAATAATTTTGTAAAAAAATATTTCCTTGTAGATTACTACGCATTTGAAGCGCGTGGTAGGAGAAACCAGTAAGTGAGACCTAATAGTAATAGCTACAGACATGGAAAATTTGCGTTATCATTAGTAGCAAACTAAACCTTACTTTCCTATACATATCAGGGCGTAACCTGTGATTCAATTGGCTTCCAACTTTTATGTGTTGTCATTTACGCATTCTCCGCGGCAAGTCACGACAATATCGGCCAGCGGGAGATGTAGAACGAGCCTATCGTCACTTGGAGTCTAGTCAGCTACCAGAAAATATCGTTAATTTTGCATGTCTCTGAATAATAGCCATTAGGGACATGAACATTTCGTGAAAATAATTTTGTCTCGGTTTGTATCAGTGTCTTATGTGTAGAGCCAGTGATTTTTGGTGAAAAGAATTCTGCAACAATTTGTTTTTGTGTCTTATATGTAGAGACATGAACTTTTCGCGAAAAGAATTTTGCTCCACTTTGTTCCAGTGCCTTATGTGCACGTCTGCAGTTCTGCTTCATAGATATTGGCAGCGTGCCTTTGAACTGTGACGTTTCTCATTTGACTGTACCAATCACAATAAGGTTACTGTAACACCACACGTCTGTGATTTGCGTGTAAAACCCCACGACACATAATGTCAAAACATCCAATCTCTGACCGTGAAGCAAGT